>MU711614.1:145724-182222 GCA_026770625.1 Nicotiana glauca | reverse complement strand
CACCGATTTATTTGTGAAAATGGAAAGAAAATTCTAGAATTTGATGTATTTAAAAAGGATTTTTAAATCGGTAATCTAATTGGCTAGCCTGACAGCGGTGTACGGCGCCACCACGACCCTTAGTGAATTTTGGGTCGTGACAGAGTCCATCACTTAACTTGGAAGGCAAAATGCTCACACTTCAATTTTTAAAGAAGAATCCATTAAACCCAAAAAAAGACGGCAACCCAGGACTTTCAAAGCTTTGGGCTTAAATCAAGCCCAGTCTTGGATGAAGGGGAAAGCATAGAAGACCTGGCCTAGGGGTCAAATCCCTGGAGGCCCAAACACCTTACCCCAATTCTTGGCTGGCTAATTGGTGTAGGCCCAGTAAGCCTGGACCAAAGCAATACGAGCTAAAGGCCCCTGGATTCCACATCGAACCCATGAAGCAACATAAATCAACTGATTTGAGAAATGATAAAAATTCTCAACATAATTATCTTGGCAAATAACAAATCATCGAAATTGACTTATCGAATCTGCTCAATCAACAAATTAACAGTAGCAATCAACCAAGTCATTCTTCCTACAATTAAATCCTATGAATTCTCTCAACATTGATAGGCACTAAACCAATAATCTCAATTCCAATTTCTTCACTTGAATTCTCAGAAACCACACTAAAATTTCTAACCTAATCATTAGTTAATTAAAAAATATATTTAAGATCGAGTGTGAATTACAGAGATATGCATGCACTTAACTCCTAAACCAACCTCAAGACCTTGGAAATTCAAATCTATTTAAACTATTCAAAAGCTAGTTTCTAACCAAGTATAATGATACACATCCAAATCACAACAGGGACGATATTCTATCACAACAAACTCTAATTTCGAGCTACAAGACCAGCTGACCTACTCAAGAATACTACTACATGTTTAACATTACATGCACACAGGAGCTTCTATTTACCATTACATAACCAAAAATCCAGGCGTTCTTTCTAAATGGCTAAAACAAATTCAAGTCATTGAGCATGGATGAACAAATTAACACATTCAATAGAAGAATAATGAATTATTTCATAACACGAAAATAAAGATGTAAACAACAGAAGCTAATAGAATTTTAACATTTAAACAAGGTTTCTATTTAAATTCCAGTTCGAATTTCCAACTATGTGTACAAATTCACTCTGGTTCTAAATTGTAGCACCTCATTTGTTAGCAAATAATATGAAGAAATACCTGAAAATGTGAGAAAAGTACAGCAAAATAGTCAAGGACCAGCACCAGTAACATAGCAAAGTATTAACCTAGGAATAAACAGGGAGTGGCTAGCTTTGAGGCAATTTCGAACCAGCAGAAGTGTTAAATGAAATCCAGCAATTAAAATCCTAACCAAAAGGACCCAAACACTGGAATACCAAACAGATTCAACTCATTTTACCCTTTCAGCTGTTCAGGAATTGCTTTAGAGTGGGGATCTCAAGAATTTCAGGAACTTTTCTAATAGAACAGTGAAATTTTTGTGCTCTTTCAGCCGTCTATATTTTCTACTTTTTCAGCTTTTTTCCTATGAAATCTGATCTCTAAGTTTGTGTATTTTCAGCTCTTTCAATCCTCTCTTGCAAGGCAAGAATGGCATGCCTTTATAGGCAAGCAATTAGGGCAGCCCACAAGATTTTATTTCCCCTTTAGGTCCCTGATTTTATGACTTTTTTTATCAAGTTAGCATCTGAAATTTAACTATAGGCCCTTGCTAGAAGCTTCTAGAGATTTCTTAGGCAGTTAGGGAAAGATTTCTTGATTGAACTACCCCAAATACCTCTTTGAGACCATGTTTTTACTTTAGCTTACCTATGGGTCATGGGTCAATTTCGACCCAACTGTTCTAACCCAAAGTGGGTCTGAATTTAACCAAAACCCAACCCGCGATATCAGACAACCAAATGACCCCAACTAGAATTTACCCAGTTAACAAATTGCAAGCCCAAATAATATGTGTTGCCATGTTCTAACAATTTAAAAATTAGCCTAAGTTACCTATTACCAAACTAGCAAATTACATTCTAACTAATAAAAAAAAATCAGAATTACATATGCATATGATTCTGGAATAATTCGAAAAGAAATTAAGAATCAGAAAAGAAACAGAGAAACAAGAAAAGAAGATGAAATTTAAAATAAATCGGAAAGAAGAAAAGAAAAATACCTATTAGAATTGAATACTCGAGGAAGGGAATCTGACTCTTTCAAGTTCAAGGATTTTTGGTCGACTATGATATTAATCGTGTGTTCTTGATAAGAACACACGAATAAAATCACAATAGACCTGAATCTTTGAACCAAAACCGAGGTCCAGAACTTCAGAACTAGGGTTCAATCCTTCGATCTAAAATTCGAAGGATTTGGGAGTGATTTGAGGGAAGTGAAATCGGTAAAGTAGGCTAGTGGACTTAGGGTGTAAATTTGGGGCTGGTCATAGGTGGCGCCGCCACCGGGGAAAATTGTGGGGGCGCTAGGGTTTTGAAGATTTGAGGAGTTCCAGTGGGATTCGAGGGAAAATACTAGTGGATCATGATGAGGATGTCAAGATGGGCTTGTGGTGTGAATTTGGTTTTGATTGGATACTCGCCACTGACGTAGGCGGCAGACGGCGGAGACGGTGGGGTGGTCTCTAGGGTTTGAATAGAGGAGGGAGATGATGAGTGAAGAGGGTACGGGTAACTAGGACACTTATATATCAAAGACACCCTAGCTTCCTGGCCGATAGATCATGAAACCTCGACGGCCAGGATTAATCACGGAGAAACGGCGCCGTTTTGGGGTGGTAATAGGATCTTGGACCGGGTTTTGACGCGGGATTGGGCTGGGTCAAGTGTTTTGGACGGGTTTAGGGGGGTTTGGCTATTGGGCTTGGGGCTTGTTTGGTCCAGGTTGAGCTAAGGGGTGTTTGACTTGGGTTGGCATTAAAATCAAAGATTCGCCCAATTTAAACTTTTCCTTTTATTTCCTGTTTTTATCTTCTTTTTTTCTTTCAAATTAAATAAAAAATCCTAGTATCTAATTAAAATAATTAAACCTAAATAATAATTAACACAATTAATTAAAATAAATTAAAGGAAAACTAACAAAATTCAAAGCTAAAAAGAAATCAATTTTTGTGAGTTTTGTATTTTTGGTAAAACACTAATTACTAATTAATCTAAAATATGAAAAATTAAATCCTAAATGCAAATGCACTGCGTATTTTTATATTTTTTATGAATTATATTTTTTAAAATGCACACAGAAATGCAAATAAACATGAAAATTATGCAATTAAATCCTAAAAATCAAATAATTAAAAGAAAGATCCTAATTTTAAGAGTCATGTAGGAGTAAATCATGCGAGACAAAAATCACGTGCTCACACAAGTCAACAAGGCAACAGGAATCACAAGATCAAGTTTGAGGATATAGATATGATTTTTAAAATGCATAGATCATAGTTTAATCTAGCTTCTTTTATTTTGTCATGGTGTAATAAGGAGTTCAGTAAGCAGTAGCAGCAGCAACAACAGTGAAATCACATCTTCATGGTAGTCCCAGCTACCGAAACTTCCCGAACTACACTGACCTGATTCCTTTATAGCCAAGGATATGTAGGCAACCTCGGAAGCAAGGTGCGGTCACATCTTCCAAAAATGCTTCCCACAGAGTATTCAAACGGGCAAAAATAGCTCGTATTTGCTCACTTTATCTTTGCACGAAAACTCTTCCTATTTCCGAGCAAAGAGGGGCAGTTGTGAGCACATGATTTTTGTCCTATATGAATTACTCCCATAGATTCAAGAAAATAAATTTCTCCCATTATTTGTAATTTTGTGAATTTTCGTAGTATTTTTGTTAATGTTTGCATTTGTCTGTACATATTTATTTTATTTAATTCATGAAAAAATACAAAAATATACCGCATTTGCATTTAGGATCTAATTTTACATTCTTGAATTAATTAGTAATTTAGTGTTTTACAAAAATGAAAAAATCATAAAAAAATAATTTAGTTCACACTTTTAATTGTAGTTTGAATTTTTGGTAGTTTTTATTTAATTTAGTTTTTAATTAATTGTGGTAATTATCAGTTATTTAATTCAATGTGGTAGGACTAATTTTATTTAGGAATTAGTATAGGTTTTATTTTTATTTAAAAAAAAGAAATTAAAAAGAGATTGAATTAATTTGGAAAAAAAAGAGAAGAAAAGAAGTGAAGATGAGGTCTTATTGGGTTGTTTCATTAATTCCCACCAGCCCAATTCCTTTGAACTCGTCCATAATACCCGCATCCCAGGCCCAAAACCCGCTCCAAAAACTAGTCCCCCCCACTAACAATCCAAACGACCCCGTTTTGGTTAATTCTAATCTGGACCGTTGATCTCAGTTGATCAAACGGTCTGGAACTGATTTGCTCTTAATATTTAAGTATCTGAACTCCAACCTCCCATCTTTCACTCGTCTCTCTCACTCCCCCCCCCCCTTCTCTTTAGAGATTCAAGAACAAACCTTAGCCCACCGCCCTTTTTCCCCACCCCGAGCCCGGCGACGCCATTACCAAATAACCCCAAATCGATACCACAGAACCACCATGACCCCCTCGTTCCAAATCCCCTATCTGTTTCCCTCGAATCTTGCTAGAATGTCTCGAATCTTAAATCTAAAGGTTCGAGTTATAGAAGCCAAATAACCTGATATGCAAGGTTAATGTTCCATTTTCTCATGAGTTTTAGGGCCGATTTTATCACGAAATAATATTGTTCGCTTGTTCTTGAAAAAGAACAAGCGATTGCCATTATTTGAAGGCTTAAATCGAGGGTCAGTCACGAGTTCGAGTTGTTGGGTGAGTTCTCTTTCTTTCTTTGTCCATTATTGTTCGCCTTTTCTCTTCCTCCTCTTCTTTTTCTATGACTGTTTGAATAGCATGTCCTTTGTCTAAATTTTTTGAAGAGTTTTGAACCCTGCTGTTGCACTCAGATTAATTTAGGTTTCATTTTTTGTCAGTTTTTTAGTTTTTCTTTCTCAAGTTTCTAATTGCTGGTCGTCATGTTCTTAATTTTATTTTAATTTATGGCGTCTTCTGTTAATTAGCTTGAATTGGGTTTTTGTTAATTTGATTAATATAGTTTAATTCTGATTTGGTGTTTAGCTTAAAAGAAAATCAATAGTTAGTTCATATTTTGGGGCTTTTGTAGTTGTTCATCTTTTTTCCTTTCTGCATCTCGCTCGGATAAGGGATTTGGGGTTCTAATGTTTTGGTTTGGGCTTTGGTTTCAATGCTGACCCATCCATTTGGGTCTGAACCATTGGTTCAAAATTGACCCATAATTGGTTTTAGGTTGAAGAAGTAAATAACATGGATTAAGGGCGTAATTTGGGAATTCTAGGGGTAAGGGAATCTCAGTAACAGAATAGGAAGATTCTAGGAAGCCGGGGAGGGAGGCTGTTCTGAATTTCTAGTTATTTAACTAAGGGTATCTGAGCTAAAATAAAAATTCCATAAGGTGCAAAATGCAAAAACTGATATCTTTAAGCTTCCCTAATGCCTTGCCTATAAAAGCATCATAACTTGCTATTCAAGTCAGAGATTTGAAGAGACAAAATTCTGGAAAATTAGAAACGACTAAGTATTCTTTCAAAGTGAAAAAGGCTAAAAATAGCTTGGAGTTTGATTGGTTTTCGGAGTTGTAAATGACTGTGATGAATTAGAATTTCAAGGCCCAATAGAGTAATTCTAATATGGTTTTCCAAAGAGTGGATCTGAGTCAAAAATCTAAAGTTTGTTGTGCATTGTTTCATGGTTTGTTGCAATACTGGTGCTGTAGGCTGAAGTTCGGATCCTTAATCACATCTTTCTCTTTTGTTTTGACTGTTGTATCTAGGTACTCTCTTCACACCATGAATAGAAATGAAGTTTTGGCTAAGTTGTGGTTTGAGTTATTTAATTCAAGTTGAAGAAGTTGACAAATGCTAATTCCTTGTTATTTATTAGCGATGTGATCTTACAGTACTTTTGGTTTAGTATCCATTCTAGTCTAGCTTCTTAGGTGTAGTCGTTTGTATTATCTATATTTTCTAAGGTTGGAACTGAGATTTTATTTGACTATGGTTGATTCAAGAATTTTCATTCTAGCCTAACATCTATAATGGGATGTTTACTAGTTTGGTTTACTCGTGTTGTTGGTTCAGCAGTTTGGTTTGGTTTTATCTCCCCTTAATCGTTTCTTTAGGTTTGCTTGCGAATGATTTGAGGTATAGTCTAATGTGTCAGTTTTTCTCATGCAATCTTGTCATTTCTCACACATGAGCATCTTGGAATTTAATAAAATCTTAAATGGAACCTGAACTTGACTCATGGAATTCTCAGATTTGGATCACTTCTTTACATTTAATTTTTTTATAGCAAGCCTGAATCATATGGTTTTTTCTAGTATGTTAGCATGAAATCGGAACCCAGCAGGTGAATGAAACTTATCTGAAACTTTGAAGTTGCTTTCTTTTACTGGAAATTCGAATAGATGTTTTAAAATGGTGAAATAGTCTGCACAAATTGTTAATAGTTGGGTTGCCCAAAGTCCAAATTTTCAATATGGTTCTCCTGCAGCGACTAGTGCTTAAAGCGTGTGACGGGGCTATAGCACTGGCCCAGTTGTGCCGAGTTTCCTCCACTAGGTACATTGCATTTTTTGGGCTTCACGTTTAAGCCTGTTTGTGTTTTCTCGCTTATTGACAAAGATAGTTAGTTGGACGATGAGCCCATAACCTACCTGGACTCTTTTAATAAATTCAATTTGATGTCACGAACTATTAGCATACGAGTTATGGACATTGAGTTTGAAACTTTCGCATCAGTGATTATAATTTTTCCATGCAGTTTAATTTAGTTAATTCCCTTTAAAATAAATCGAGGTTTGTCATCGATTCGGGATTTAAAACCGGTGACTTGGCACACCATAAATTATCTCAAGTGGCGACTCTGATTTTTAGTAAAATAATCCCGTTTCAATTGTCACTTTAAGTTGGAAAAAACTCCCTTATACCCCATACGGGGTACAGGAAAAAAGGAGGTGTGACACCAACCTTCCATATTAAGCACCAAAATGCTTCTGGACCACCCGATACTCAACCCGAAGATATGCCTAAGTCCGAAATTATCATACGAACTAATTGGAACCTTCAAATCCTAATTCCAAGGTCGTTCGTCATTTGCTCAAAAGTCAAACCTTAGTCAATTCTTCCAATTTAAAGCTTCCGGAATTAGAATTTTTCTTCTGAATCAACTCCGAACTTCCCAAAATCCACTTCCGACCATATGTACAAGTTGTAACAAAATGAAGTGAAGCTACTCAAGACGTCAAATCCCCAAACGTCATACTAGGGCTCAAAATAACAGGTCGGATCATTACAACTTGAGTGGGTTTAATTTCACTGTCTTTATTCATTTTGTGCTAGGGGTATTAAGTTATAGGTCTTTATTCGTAATGTGTTCTATTTTCATCTTTTTCTCTCAAAGATGGTTGATGAGGCTAATCAACGCATTAATAATCTGCATAACACTATTTAAGAGATGGCCATTAATATCATGAACTTAATTGAGTTTAATTTTTGTCCTTTTTCTTTTTGTTTTAGTGTACTAAGTTATAGGACTTTATACGTAATATGTTCTATTTTTATTTTTTCTCTCAGGATAGTTTTGGAGGCTAGTCAATGCATTAACAAACTGTATAACACTATTCATGATATGACCATTAGCATCACCGACTTGACTGGGTTTAACAAATACAAACAGACTTGGTCAATGAGAGTAGAAAGAGTGGACTAAACTGTGAAGCAAAATATTATGTCACACAACAAGCGTAAATTCCACCCAAAAAGTGCTAGTCTAATTATAACTATTTAAACTATACAATAATTTACTAGACAATGGTCAAATAATATAAAAATCAAAGGTCAGAGAATTTCTCAGTTTATATTTTCTAGAGCTCAAAAGTCATACTACAATATATTGCATGCAACACGAGCGCACCCGTTCGTATCCCCGAGAGGCTATGAGTATTCTTATGTTGAAATAAGGTTAGTCTTCGTACTCTCCATATCTTATAAAAAGCACGACATTGGGATAAGATGGTCTCACTTCATAGAAGTCATGGGTATACACATTCCAAAAAAAAAAATCAGATCAAGTAATTTATTCAACTCATTTTTATTTAAATACTTAAAAGCTTATCATTTCATACTACGGTCAAGGAAGCTTGCATATTAATCAATTCACATGGTAATCGGACCCCACCTTAAAGCTTTAAGGACTAACTTGATATTACCATGCTGTATACACCCCGTAATAGTCACTTTTGCTTGTACTTGAGAATGGGCGAAATGGCTTTCTGACCACTTAAACTTGTCGGAGTTTTAAAAGCCGATACATAAATTTATAATTTTCCCATTTGAACATTCGAACTTATTTTTTTCATAACTAATAAACACATTTTACCATTGACCATACCCACGTGACGTTAGTTGGACCTAGTCAACAGCTCGCGTGTCAAACACGATGCTGAGGAACGTGAAAACCCTTCCTAACGCCCAAAAGTACAAAATGTCAACTTTCCACTGACATAGATAGAGAGTAGGTCCTACTGGATTTTAAGTGAGATTATTTACGTTTATTTTTAAGGGTCTCTACACATAATTAAGACTAACCCATTCTCTCACAGTGTAACGGCTTCAGCTTCTTCGTTTTTCTCTTCAGTCTTCTCTCATCGCCAGATCGTGAAAGACTTGTATTATTATCAAGCAATGGTTGTTGCATTCCACAACCTTAACTCTGATTCTGGTCTTAAGAAGCTTGATGAGTACCTTCAGACCCGTAGTTACATCTCCGGGTACCAAGCCTCGAAGGATGATATCACTATGTATTAATATCTAGCAAAAGCCCCATCAGCTGAATATGTGAATGCATCTAGGTGGTATAAGCACATCGATGCACTTTTGAGAATCTCTGGTGTGTCTGGCGAAGTTGTCGGTGTCACTGTAGAGGGATCTGCACCAATCACCAAGAAGGCAGTGGCAACTCCTCCTGTTTCTGACACTAAGGCCTCAGCTACTGAAGAAGAAGATGATGATGATGACGTTGACCTATTTGGTGAGGAAACTGAAGAGGAAAAGAAGGCTGCCGAAGAACGTGCTACAGTAGTTAAGGCTTCAGGGAAGAAGAAAGAATCTGGCAAGTCCTCAGTTCTCTTGGATGTCAAGCCATGGGATGATGAGACCGATATGAAGAAGCTTGAAGAAGTTGTTCGAAGTGTTCAGATGGAAGGATTGACTGTAAGCTTGGATTAGCAACTACAGCTGGACTCTAAACCCTCACTGTATCGGTTGCTACTGAAATAATTAATGGGACTAAGAAGAACGCTAAAGCAGAGAAGGAGTTGCTGTTTTCGCACCCTTACGCATAAGACATCCATTGGCCATTTGATGACTGGATGAGACGTATGTGTATGTGTAATACACGCGCACATAGTCTCTTGTCAGATGTGTTTATTAGTTATGGAAAAAATGAGTTCGAGTTTCAAATGGAAAAGTTATAAGTTTATGTATCGACTTTTAAAACCCCGACAAGTTTAAGTGGTCAGGAAGCCATTTCGCCTTGAGAATGCAAAACAAAAGAATCATGTTTTAGTGCTTGTTGGAGACTAGACAAATACAAAGAGAAAACTTTGACGAATGTAATTAAATAAGTACGAAAAATGGATTAATAGAAGCAAGCCCTATGACAATTAATCAGCTTCGGGAAGACTTCCTACTTACATGTGGATCACTCATGTACTCGTCATGTCGATCCATATAGATATATTAGTTCTTAAGATGCAATCTATTATTTGATAAATAGTTTTTAAAAAATTCGAATATGGACCCCAGTTCTCGTAATAAGAGGGCAATCCGTAATATAGTTTTTCAAAAAATTAGATACAACTGGTGCAAGAAATTGCAACACTACTTGAGAAATTTGTAGTGCCAACTTGAGCAATTATAGTCGTAGAAACTACAAATTCAATACATTATTTTGTTTGTAAAAATAAAAGATAAGCCACATATAAAATTATTATTAACTCATCTAATCAAATCTTACTATTATTACACTGTGAGAAGCTCCAAAGCTAACAAAGAGGCAAAAGAGAATGCAAAAAAGGGATAAAGTGCTAATATATTTTTATTTGTTTATCGTAATTGATGTTGAATCGTTACAAGATTTTAGCTTACATAAAGAATCACATTTAGTACTTATCATAATTGCCTTGTTTAGCAACACAGATCATGACAGCCTACAAGATGAACAAAAAGGAAAGAAAAAGTCATATCATATATCTAGTTTGATAGATATGGTTGAAACTTTAAGAAAGATCTTGCATCTATACAAATAATTTTTCATAATCTTTTATTTGGCTGATATAAATAAAATAAAATAAAAGAATAACTACATATGAAAGTGAGCTTACGAAAAAGGAGACATGTGAGTTTTGCATTTATATTAGCCATTTTCACAAACACTAAAAAAAATATAGTATCAGAGCTAAGAACTGCGTTACAAAAGTTGAAAAAATAGTGCACATCATTTATAAGTATCACCCGATTAAATGACTACATACAAATTATAGTAAACAAAGTTTTCAAAGAGAAGAAAAATTCCCTTGCTCTTCAATATGAAAATGAAAGGAAAGTGTAGAGGTAAAATAAAAATAGAAAAAAAAATTAAACATAAAAGAAATTTTATGTAACGACCTGACATGTCGTTTTGCTTTCTAGAATTTCATTCCCCTAAATAAGACTTCATGTACTTACTTTTACTAATTTATGACTTGCGGAGATGGTTAGTTCGGGTTGAAATCAAAATACTTGGTTCCTTAAGGTTGGCCTAAAAGGCCAAGTTTGACTTTGGTCAATATTTTAAGTAAAAGACCTCAGAATTGGGAGTTGACGATTCCAATAGGTTTGTATAATAATTTCTAACTTGGGCATTCGGATCGGGTTTTGGATGACCCGGCAACGTTTCGGCGCCCAATACTGAAAATTGGTTCTTGAATGTTTTTAAGCTCTTTAAATGTGGTTTGGAGCGGGTTTTGGAGATATCGAGGTCCAAATAGAATTCTAAGATCGGAAATAGTTCCATTATATCATTTAAGACTCGCATGTATAATTTGGTGCCATTCCGAGTAGTATAAGTACGTTTCGGCACATTGGAAGTAAATTGAAGAACTTGAAGTTCAAAAGTTTGATTAAATTGGTTTTTAGGGTGTGATTCTTAGTTTTAATGCTGTTTTAGGCGTTCCGAGAGTTTGATCGAGTCCGTTTTATAATTCCAAAATTGTTGGTATGTTCTAGCAGGGCCTCGCGGGGCCCGAGTGTCAATCGAATAATGCTCGGACCAAGTTGAAAACTTGGAGCAAGAGCTGAAGCTCCCTAGTTCTGTCATAACCGCACCTGCGCTTGGCCAGCCGCAAGTCCGGGCTCGTAGGTGCGATCCATGAGCTGTGGAAGCAAAGAAAGGAGGACAGCCCAGGCACCGCAGGTGCGGAGGTTTTGGTGCATCTGTGGGTCCGCATGTGCAAGGTAAGTGGTCGCAGGTGTGGGCATGAGCGCAGATGCGGTCCCTTGAGCTCGCAGGTACGGAGCTTGTCCAGTAGGGAAAATGCGCACTAACGCTGGCTTCTCCACATGTGCGTCCGCAGGTGCGGCCAAGGCACCACAGGTGCGAAAAAGCTGGTGGCAATGAGGTTCATTTAATACGGGACTTAGACCAAATTTTATACATTTCACTTACTCCTTGGGCGATTTTGGAGCTTCTTGAGAGGGATTTTCACCTAGCTTATGGAGATAAGTAATTTCTACCTAATGTAAGTTAAATACATAGTTTGTGGGTAGATTATAACATTTAAGTTAGTAAAAATCATGGGTTTAGATAAAAAAAAAAACTTAGGATTTTGATAAAAATGAGATTCTACCATGAAAATAATTATTAAACTTGGTGGAAATCATAGATTATGTTCCTAAAGTTATGGGTGACAACTTTATTTGAAAATTTCTGAAATACGGGCATGTGGGCCTGGGGGTGAATTTTAGGAATCTTGCATTTAGAGTTGGAAAATTTTCTTAATAGTTAGAATATGAACTCTTGAACATATATTGATTAATTTTTACACTATTTGAATAGTTTTGGATCGTTCGACTCCGATTTGAGGGTTTAAGCACATTCTTGAGTTTGGAAGTAGGCATTGGGACGAGGTAAGTCTCTTTTCTAACCTTGTAAGAGGGAGATCTTCCCATAGGTGAACTTAATTAATATGTGATTATTTGTGGGGTGATACGTACATACGAAGTGATGAGAGTTTGTACGTAGCTGCTATTCCTTTTATGTTTGGTAGTTTTAAGTTTACACCATGCTTTGTGAACACTGTTATTAGACTATACGTGCTAATTGTAACAAATGGAATTAAGTTGAGGATTTATAAGGATTTAAAGGCTTTAAGTTCAATTGTCCTTATTTTTAAATCAGTCAAGAAAGGGTTATGATTTAAATGATAAAATTTATATTTGACCGCGTCGCACCTATGATCCGCGAGCGGGATAATTCTTTAAATTTATATTTGACCACGATTTATGTACGATTCATGAGTTGGGTGAATAGATGCATCTACCACTCCTGTCATTAATTCGACCCTCGCCAATGCCCAATTTATATTTATGTTGGATTGGGCCTAACGTCATTGGTGGAAATTGTGTGTGAAAATGGAACTGGCAGTCCTTTTTTATAACTTGTATAAATTCATTGTTGAGAGATCATTTGTTGTAAGTAAAGGAAGTGTTTTTTGTTCTTAAATATGATGAAGGAATTTTCAGCTACTTCTTGTTCTGAGTTTTTTTGTTATCTCTACCTATCATGCTTAATTAGAATCTCATGTTATTATATTGTTGGCCCTAGTAAGTATCGGAGTCAACCCCTCGTCACTACTTCTTCGTGGTGAGACTAAATACTTACTGGGTACATATTTTTATGTACTCACACTACACTTCTGGACTTGATTGTATAGGATTTGAGGCAGGTGCATCTGGTCACTAGTCGGGCATGTAAATTTGACTTTCCAGCTCGAGACTTCCCGATAAGCTGTCATTTTGAGTCGTTCTGCAACAACTGGAGTCTCTCTTATGCTTTATTTTTGTTTTATTTTATTCCAGATAGTAGGCTAGCATTTTTTGTATATTTTATTAGGTTTTCCATATACTTGTGACATTAGGTCTTGGCACATGCACTAGTAGACTTATGACTTTGGTATTGTATACATGATAATTGTTTGTATTCGTTATTTCCTTTTAACTTGGCTTCATTGTTATATTTCTAAATATTTTAAAAAATGAAGAATTTTATCCACTTAGTAATTTATAAGATTGGAAATCACTAGTTTGATCAGTGTTAGCTTGCCTAGCAATGGTGTTGGGCGCTATCACGGCCTATGATGAAATTGGGTCATAACATTTTACATGATAAGTATATCTCTATATGAATAATATATCCTTATGCTCCTCAATATGAAAATGGAAGAAGAGAAAAATAGAAGAAGGAGAAAAATAGAACGGAAGTGTAGAACTACTCAATATAAAACTAGAAGAAGAGGAAAATAGAAGTAGTTCTTGCCCTAAATTTGTTTTAGAGCTATCTGTTGAAAAAAATCTGTAGATTTAAAAAGCTTGTAAATAAGTTGACACCAGAAGAAAAAAAATATTTTCTAGAAGTTAAAGAGAAATGGGTAAAAGAACGAAACAAAAATAAGTGAAAATTAGAGAGAAGTACTCCAATATAACAAAAAATAAAGTTTTGACTTAATTTAAAACCGACACAAAAGATATATTGAATGATAGTGTAATTGTGACAACCCGGCCGGTCGTTTTAACAATTAACGTCCCGATCCCCTATTAACTGCATTCCCCGTATTTTCTTCTGCTATTTTAATTTGCCGGGATGTTCGGTTTTGAGGTTCGGAGTGTTTTGGACACTTAGTCCCTAAATGAGAGCTTAAGTTTTAGAATTTGGATCGTAGTCGGAGCAGTGTGAAGACGGCCTCGGAATGGAATTATGTTGCTTCTATTAGCTCCGTTTGGTAATTTCGGGCTTAGAGGCGTGTTCGGATTGTGTTTTGGAGATCCGTAGCTTAATTAGGCTTGAAATGCCGAAAGTTAAATTTTTTAAGTTTCTGGTTCGATAGTGAGATTTTGATATCGTAGCCAGAATGGAATTTCGGAAGTTGGAGTAGCTCCGTAGTGTTGAATGTGACGTGTGTACAAAATTTCAGGTCATTCGGACGAAGTTTGATAAACCTTTTGATCGAAAGCGTAATTTGAGAGTTTTTGAGGTTATTGGGCTTGAATCCAATCTTAATTGGTTGATTCGATGTTGTTTGAGGTGTTTTGAAGATTGGTATAAGTTTAGATAGTGGTATATGACTTGTTCGTGCTTTTGGTTGAGGTCCCGAGGGCCTCGGGGTAGTTTCAGATGGTTAACAGGGGATTTTTGAGTTTGGTTTGGCAGCTGAAGCTTTTCCATTGCCGTCATAACCGCACCTGCGGCTAGGGGACCGCAGGTGCGGACTCGCAGAAGCGGGCATGGAGCCGCAGATGCGGTCACAAGTGAAGGCAGCAGAAAAAGCAGAAGCAGAAGGGTTACCGCACCCGCGGGACCGCAGATGTGGAATCTTGGTTGCAGTTGCGGAGATGGAGGTTTTAGTGAAAACCTCAAAAGCAGTTCCCTCAACCACAGAAGCGGTAGCGCATAAGTGGGCATTTGACCGCAGATGCGAATTTACTACGCAAAAAATAAGAATTTTCTCAGGAGAGGATAATTTTGAAGAGAAAATTAGTGGGTAACTATTCCTAATCCCTTTGTAGTTGTATTCCTATAATCTAATCTTAGTTTTGTCATTTAATTGCGGATTTGAGATGAAAATTGGGGGAAATTTTAGAGAAAGTTCTTAGACCTAAATTTCAAATTTTGATTGGTAATTTGACAACGGATTTAGATAGTTTTGGTATGGTTAGACTCGTGAGAGTGTGCAGATTCTGAATATATAAATTTTACCCGATTCCGAGACGTGGGCTCGAGGGACGTTTTGGTTATTTTACCTAATTTTGCATATTAGCTTAGAATTCATTTGTAGAATCAGTTACTTGAAGTATTATTTATATTATGCAATTAAATTTAATAGATTTGAGCAATTTGGAGTCGATTACTCGTGGCAAAAACATGGTTTTGGGTTGATTTTGAGCCGGTTCGTGGTAAGTAATTTGCCTAACCTTGTGTGAGAGAACTCCCCTTAGGATTTGGTATTGTTGATATTTGAAATGCCTTGTACGTGAGGTGACCAGTGCGTACTTGTGTTAATTATTGAAAATCCAGTTTTCATTAATTAAATAATTGTGTTTCTTTTCCTATTTATACTACTTGTAATTTAAGCATGTTGCTAGCTTAGGGAAGCATGTCTAATTGACTTAGTTGCTTTACTTTCTCAAACTGCCTTAATTGGATTATGTGCAGCATGCTAGGCTAGAAATACATGTTTTACCTTGGTATGAAATTTAAATTTAATTGTGTATCCTTCGTGTTGCTGCTATGTATTTATTTTGGGATTACGGGACAGTATCCTGGGAGATCCCCCTGTATGTTTACTTTGGGACTACAGATTTGTATTCCAGGAGATCCCCCTTGTCACGACCCAAACCCCGCACTGGTCGTGATGGCGCCTCTCGTGAAGACGAGGCCAGCAAACTAACCCAACTCGTCTTTTCAAAATAGTTAAACATAAATAAAAAACTTAAATATGACTTAATAGCATTAATTAGCAGAAAATGCAACCCAACACAACCCTAATCAGGGTATCACAAGTCACGAGCATCTATTAGAATGTAAATCCACTACAAGGTCTAAAATATACAAAATCGAAATAATGAACAAGAGGGAAACATGGTTCTATGAACGCTAACAGTCACCTCCTTAACTCATATAACTCTGCCTCTGATCAGCCCAAAATCCGCTGTCGGGTGAATAGATACATGCATCTGCACACGAGGTGCAGTGAGTAAAGTGAGTACTCCAACTCAGTGAGTAATAAAGGTAAATAACAACTGAGCAGTAAATAATCACGCAAATCAACCAACATGTTGTATAGAAGCAGGGTACAATCCTCTGAGAAAATATGAAACTGTGAAATCTTTGTAAATCTCTTGGCTCAGTTTAAATCTCTTTTGAAAATGATCTTACCAACAGTTATGAAATGATTTCAATACAGTTAGTGCCGACAAGCACAGAAAATCCGCCCCTCGGGCACAAATATCACAGTATAACAGGTAAAAATGTAAGTAAATGTGCAAGATGAGCACATAAAAGTTTGCCCCTCGGGCTATATCTCAAAATAGTACAGCCCCTCGGGCTCACTCTCAGCCCCTCAGGAACTCTCTCTCAGATCACTCTCAGAACAGTATCATATAGTAACCGCTGCGGCGTGCTAGAGGTGGAGGTCGGGGAGGTAGAGGTCACTCTAGAGGGGGAGGCCAAGCCAGATATTATGCACTTCCTACCCGTACTGAGGCAGTTGCCTCTGATTCTATCATCACATGTATTGTCCTGGTTTGTCACAGAGATGCATCGGTTCTATTCGTTCCAGTCTCCATTTATTCTTATGTGTCTTCTTATTTTGCTCCGCATTTGGGTGTATCATGGGATTCTTTGAGTTCTACTATTTATGTTTCTACTCTTGTAGGAGATTCTCTTGTTGTGGACCGCATTTATCGGTCGTGTTTGGTTGCTCTTAGTAGTTTTGAGACTAGAGCCAATTTATTGTTTCTCAGCATGGTTGATTTTGATATTATCTTGGGCATGGATTAGTTGTCGCTCCATTATGCTATTCTTGATTGTCACGCAAAAACTGTGACGCTGGCTATGCCAGGTATACCGCGTGTTGAGTGGAGGGGTGCTTTAGATCACACTCCCATTAGATTTATTTCTTTCCTTAAGGCTCAGCGAATGGTTGAGAAGGGGTGTGACGCGTATCTAGCTTATGTGAGAGATGTCAGTATTGATACCCCTACAGTTAATTTAGTCCTAGTAGTGCGGGATTTTAGTGATGTGTTTCTAGCTGACCTTTCGGGCATGCTACCCAATAGAGATATTAACTTTGGCATTGACCTGTTGCCGGGCACTCAGCCTATTTCTATTCCTTCGTATCGTATGGCTTCTTCTGATTTGAAGGAGTTGAAGGATCATTTACAGGAAATTCTTTATAAGGGTTTTATTAGGCCCAGTGTATCACTGTGGGGTGCCCTTGTCTTGTTTGTGAAGAAAAAGGATGGTTCTATGCATATGTGCATTGATTATTGCTAGTTGAACAAGGTTACAGTGAAGAAACGTTATCCTTTGCCTCGTATTGATAATTTGTTTGAGCATATATAGGGTGCACGAGTGTTTTCTAAGATTAACTTGCGTTCGGTGTACCATCAGTTGAAGATTCGGGAGCCAGATATCCCGAAGACTGCTTTCAAGATTCGATATGGTCATTACGAGTTTCTTGTTACGTCATTTGGGCTGACCAATGCCCCAGCAACCTTTATGAATTTGATGTACAATGTGTTCCGGCCATATCTTGACTCATTTGTCATTGTCTTTATTAATGATATTCTGGTGTATTGCCGGAGTCGG
Organism: Nicotiana glauca; assembly: GCA_026770625.1. Taxonomy (NCBI): domain Eukaryota; kingdom Viridiplantae; phylum Streptophyta; class Magnoliopsida; order Solanales; family Solanaceae; genus Nicotiana; species Nicotiana glauca. Next base: position 164,465 of record MU711614.1, on the reverse strand, counting down.
GAAGATCATGAGCGCACTTGAGGATGGTACTTCAATCTCTAAGAGAAAAGAAGTTATATGCAAAGTTCTCAAAATGTGAGTTTTGGTTGGATTCCGTGGCATTATTGGGTCACGTGGTATCTAGTGAGGGGATAAAGGTGGATATGAAGAAAGTAAAAGCAGTTCAAAGTTGGCCCAGACTATCCTCAGCGACAGAGATTCACCATTTTCTTAGCTTTGCGGGTTATTATCGCCGATTTGTTGAGGGGTTTACATCTACTTCATCACCTATGACCAGGCTGACCCAGAAGGGTGCTCCATTCCAGTGGATGGAATAGTGTGAGGCGAGCTTTCAGAAGCTCAAGACAACTTTGACTACAACCCCAATTTTGATATTGCCTGCAGGTTTGGGGTCTTATACCATCTATTATGATGCCTCGAGAATTGGCCTTAGAGTGGTATTGTTGTAGGACGGTAGGGTGATTGCCTACGCGTCCAGACAGTTGAAGGTACATGACAAGAATTATCCTGTCCATGATCTCGAGTTAGTTGCTATTGCTTACGCCTTGAAGATCTGGCATCATTATTTGTACAGTGTGCCTTGTGAGATTTATATTGATCACCAGAGTTTATAGTATCTATTCAAGCAGAAGGATCTAAATTTGCACCATAGGAGGTGGTTAGAGTTGCTGAAGGACTATGATATCACTATTTTGTATCACCTGGGCAAGGCCAATATGGTGGTCGATGATTTGAGTCATCAGGCAGAGAGTTTGGCGAGTTTAGCTTATTTACCAGTAGTAGAGAGGCCCATGGCGATGAATGTTCTGGCCTTAGCCAACCAGTTTGTGAGATTGGATCTTTTAGAGCCCAGTCAGGTTCTAGATTGCATGGTCTCTCGGTCTTCCTTGTTTGATCATATTCAGGAGCGTCAGTTTGATGACCCTCATTTGCTTGTCCTCAAGGATAAGGTTTTGCATAGTGATACCAGAGATGTGACTATTGGTGATGATGGGCTATTGAGGATGCAGGGTCGCATTTGTGTACCCAATGTTTATGGGCTTCGAGAGTTAATTCTAGAGGAGGCCCATAGTTCGTGATATTCCATCCATCCAGGTGCCACGAAGATGTACCAGGATTTGAGATAGCACTATTGGTAGAGGCGGATAAAGAAAGATATAGTTGGGTTTGTAGCTCGGTGCCTCAATTGTCATCAGGTGAAGTATGAGCACTAGAGACCGAGTGGGTTGCTTCAGCAGATCAAGATTCCAGAGTGGAAGTGGGAGAGGATCACCATGGACTTTGTAGTTGGACTCCCACGGAATTTGAGGAAGTTTGATGCCATTTGGATGATTGTGGATCGGCTGACCAAGTCCGTGCATTTCATTCCTGTGAGTACTACCTATTCTTCGGAGCGGTTGGCAGAGATTTATATTCGGTAGATTGTTCATATGCATGGTATTCTAGTTTCTATCATTTCAGATAGAGATACTCAGTTCACATCACGGTTCTGGAGGGCTGTTCAGCATGAGTTGGGTACTCGGGTGGAGTTGACTACAACAATTCACCCTCAGACGGACGGACAGTCCGAGCGCACTATTCATATTCTTGAGGATATGCTCTGTACGAGTGTGATTGAGTTTGAAGGGTCTTGGGATCAGTTCTTACCATTGGAGGAGTTTTCTTACAACAACAGTTATCAGTCCAACATTTATATGGCACCGTATGAGGCTTTATATGGTAAGCGGTGGGTTGGTTTGAGTCAGGAGAGGCTAGATTATTGGGCACAAATTTGGTTCAGGATGCTTTGGAGAAGGTTAAGGTGATTCAGGATAGACTCTGTACAGCCTAGTCTAGACACAAGTGTTACGCGGACCGGAAGGTTCATGATGTTTTCTATATGGTTGGAGAGCGGGTTTTGCTTCGTTTTTGCCTATGAAAGGCGTTATGAGATTTAGGAAGAAAGAGTAGTTGAGTTTGAGGTTTATTGGAATTTTTGAGATATTGAGGCGTGTTGGGGAGGTTTCTTATGAGCTTGCCTTACCTCCCAGCTTGGAAGGAGTTCATTTGGTATTTTATATTTCGGTACTCCGGAGGTATCGCGGCGATCCGTCGCACATGTTAGATTTCAGTTCAGTCCAGTTGGACAAGGATCTATCTTATGTTAAGCAGCCAGTGGCAATATTAGACGGGCATGTTTGAAAGTTGAGGTCAAAGAACATTGCATCAATGAAGGTTCAGTGGCGGGGTCAACTGGCCAAGGAGGCGACATGGGAGACCGAGCAGGATATGCGCACCCGTTAGCCTCATCTTTTCACTACTTCTAGTATGTCTCTATGCTCGTTCGAGGACGAACGAATGTTTAAGTGTAGGAGGATGTGACAAACTGTTCGGTCATTTTAAGAATTAACGCCTCGATCCCCTATTAACTACATTCCCCATGTTTTCTTCTGCTATTTTGATTTGCCGGGATGTTCGATTTTGAGTTTGGAGTGTTTTGGGACACTTAGTACCTAAATGAGAGCTTAAGTTTTAGAATTTAGATCGTAGTTGAAACAGTGTGAATTCAGCCTCGGAATGGAATTACGTTGCTTCCATTAGCTCTGTTGGGTGATTTCGGGCTTAGGGGCGTGTTCGGATTGTATTTTTGAGGTCCGTAGCTTAATTAGGCTTGAAATGCTGAAAGCTGAATTTTTAAAGTTTTCGGTTCGATAGTAAGATTTTGATATCGTGGCCAGAATGGAATTTCGGAAGTTGGAGTAGCTCCATAGTGTTGAATGTGACGTATGTTCAAAATTTCAGGTCATTCGGACAAAGTTTGATAGCCTTTTTTATCGAAAGCGTAATTTGAGAATTTTTGAGGTTCTTAGGCTCGAATACGATTTTAATTGGTTGATTTGATGTTGTTTGAGGTATTTTGAAAATTGATATAAGTTTGGATAGTGGTATATGACTTGATCGTGCTTTTGGTTGAGGTCCGGGGGGCTCGGGGTGGTATCAGATGGTTAATGGGGGATTTTTGAGTTTGATTTGGCAGCTGAAGCTTTTCCATTGCTTTCATAACCGCACTTGCGACTAGGGATTGCAGGTGCGGACTCGCAGAAGCGGACATGGAGACACAGATGCGGACACAAGTGAAGGCAGCAGAGATAGTAGAAACGGAAGGGATACCGCACCTGCGGGACCACAGATGCGAAATCTGGGTCGCGGGTGCGAAGATGGAGGTTTTAGTGAAACCGCATAAGCGGTTCCCTAAACCGCAGAAGCGAGAATTTTGACTGCAGATGCGGATTTACTGGGCAGAAAATAAGAATTTTGAGGGTTTAGTTTCAAAAGTTTGAAAATTAATTTGGAGGTCGGGAGAGGGCGATTTTGGGAGGATTTTGAAGAGGAAATCAGTGGGTAATGATTCCTAATCCCTTTCTAGTTCTATTCCTATAATCTAGTCTTAGTTTTGTCATTTAATTGTGGATTTGAGATGAAAATTGGGAAATATTTTGGATAAAGTTCTTCGACCTAAATTTTGAGTTTTGATTGGGAATTTGACATTGGATTTGGATAATTTTGGTATGGTTAGACTTGTGAGAGTGTGAGGATTCTGAATATGTAAATTTTATCCAATTCCGAGACGTGGGCTAGAGGGACGTTTTGGTTATTTTATCTAATTTCGCATATTATCTTAGAATTTATTTGTTGTATCAATTACTTGAAGTGTTATTTATATTATGCAATTAAATTGAATAGATTTGGGCCATTTAGAGTCGAGTACTCTTGGCAAGAACATGGTTTCGGGTTGATTTTGAGCCGGTTCGAGGTAAGTGGCTTGCCTAACCATATGTGGGGGAAAATCCCTTTAGGATTTGGTATTGTTGATATTTGAAATGCTTTGTACGTGAGGTGACGAGTGCGTACTTGTGCTAATTGTTGAAAATTCGGTTTTCATTAAGTAACTATAATTTTGTTTCTTTTCATGTTTATACTAGTTGTAATTTAAGCTTGTTGCTAGCTTCGAGAAGCATGTCTAATTGACTTAATTGCTTTACTTGCTCAAACTGCCTTAATTGGATTATGTGCAGCATGTTAGGCTGGAAATACATGTTTTACCTTGGTATGAAATTTAAATTTAATTGTGTATCCTTTGTGTTGCTGTTGTGCGTTTATTTTGGGACTACGAGACGGTGTCCTGGGAGATCCCCCTGTATATTTACTTTGGGAATACGAATTTGTATTTCGGGAGATCCCCCTGCACTTTTATATTAGAACTATGGGACTGCACCCGGTAGATTTTCCCAGTATTGGGTATTTACATTTGGAACTACGGATCGGAATTCTGGTAGATCCCCGCGCACTATGAGTTGGATTATGAGACAGTATCTCGGGAGATCCATTGGATATATATACTTGGACTACGGGACGGTATCCCGGGAGATCCACTGGACATTTATATTGAGACTACAGGACGGTATCCTAGGAGATCCCCGGTTGTTATCTCTATGTTAAGCTGTATTTCTTTTCTATGATTTCTTTGTTTTTGTTATAGATGTTGTTGTTTTTCTATCCTGTTTTACTACTTACTATTGCACTTGATTATAATGTGTTCTCCTATACTGTTATACTTTGTATTTCATTTAACCTCAGTAGGTCCCTGACTTTCCTCGTCACTACCCGACCGAGGTTAGGCTTGGCACTTACTGAGTATCACTCAGTCTTATCACGCTTGAGGCGAGGCGCTTTGTAGAGACTCCGAGGTATATCTACCGCATCCACATAGCAAAGAGTCCCTTTCTATTCTCAGTACTAGTATAGCCCTTTCTGTATTTTCCTTGTTGGTGGACAATTCTGGAGTTAGAGCTTTATATGCAATCTCTTAGCTTGTGATTCATAGGGTTCCAGATTTTAGGGGTGCTAGGTTGTGGCGACCCAAAGGGTCATCACTTGTTTCCTTACTCATTCTGTTCTTCTGAGGCCTTGAAAACCTCATTTGCGGTTGCCTCAATTTACGTTCGCAGTCCAGATGCGTAGCCGGAAAGCATAAATATGAATTATGTGAGAAAAATGCTAAATTTTAATATTAAAATAAATAAATTTGACTTTGGTCAACATTTTGAGTAAACGGACCCGGACCCATGATTTGACGGTCCCAAAGGGTCCGTAGGAAAATATGGGACTTGGGCGTATGCCCGGAATCGAATTTCGAGGTCCCAAGCCCAAGAAATAAATTTTTGTGTGAAATTGTTTTCTAAAAATATTTAAGGAAATTGAAAATAAAATCTGATTAAAAGACTATGGTATCGGGCCCGTATTTTGATTCCAGCACCCGGTACAAGTCTTATATATCGTTTAAGCGCTTTCTGTAAAGTTTGGTAGAAAACGGACGTCGTTTGACGTATTTCGGGCTTAAAATGGAAATTTGATATTTTATGAAAATTTGGAAGGAATCGTAAAATTTGAGGCTTAATTCGATGTGTATGATGTTATTTTGGTGATTTGATCAAACGTATAAGTTCATAGGATGTTTTTGATGTTGTGTGCATATTTGGTTTGGATTCCCGAGGGCTCGGGTGAGTTTTGGATAGGTGTCGGATTGTATTTTTTTTTAACTTTGGAAAATCTGGTATGAACAGGCCTGCAGGCTTCACATTTGCGAAGCCTGGTTCGCAAATGCGAACTCGCAAATGCAAAGGCTGGATCGCAAATGCGAACTAGCCAAGGCCTGCCTTGGCTCGCAAATGCGAAGCATTTTTTCGCAAATGCGAAGGTTGAGCTTTTGCAAATGCAATAAAATTGTCGCAAATGCAAAGTCCTTCATTTGGGTCTGAGTTCGCAAATGCAAACAAAAGTTTGCATTTTTCATAATTAGTCTGCGAACCCCAGTTCTCAATTCCCATATCAGCAGCTTGCATTTTCCATGCTTAGTCGAATTTTGAACCATTTTTCACCCCATTTTCAAAACACAACTCCTTAGGCGATTTTTCAGGAACAAGACTTCTTCCAAATCATTTGTAAGTCGATTTTTTACTCTTTTCTTTCAATCATTAACATTATCTAACATGTTTTCAACTTAAAATCAAGGATTTTCATGGGTGAAATTGGGGTTTTTGGGTAGAACCTAGGTTTTTCTAAAATTAGGGATTTGGACCTCAATTTGAGGTCCGATTTCAAAACAAATTACATATTTGAGTTCGTGGGGGAATGGGTAATCGGGTTTTGGGTCGAACCTCAGGTTTTGACCACATGGGCCCGGGGGCAATTTTGGAATTCTTGGGAAAAACTTTGGAAAATTCATTTTTATGCATTCAAATTGATTTATTTAGTGTTTATTAAAATAATTAAGTAATTGTGGCTAGATTTGAGCGGATTGGAGGTGGAATCAGGGGGTAAATATATAGTTGAGGTTTGAGTGGAATTCAAGGCATTGAGGTAAGTGTTTGGTTTAACCCTAGCTTGAGGGAATAGGAGTTGAGTCTTATTTTATATGTGGTAATTTGTCGAATACGATGCATAGGCATGGTGATGATTATCTATAAATTGGTGTCTAGCATGATCGTGAGTCCTTATGTTGCGAATATTTTGGTTCATGTAATAACTTCCATGCTAAATTGATGGTTTCTATATGTTGCAAAGAGTATGTACAAGAAACTATGATCCTAAACTTCGTGGAGCGTTGCCTCAAGTTGAACTATAAATTTGTGAAATTATATGAGATAAGTAAATCTTTTGAGCATTGACTCAAGTGATAATGTGAACTATGAGATGAAAGCGAAAGAAGAGAATGAGTTATTAAATTGCTCCCTCGCCGGGATGTTGAGATTAGTGATGTTATGCCCTTGCCGGGACTAATTTTTTAATTGTGTTCCCTTGCCGGGATTTCTATAATAAAAATGTTAATTCCCTTGCCCCTTGTTTGTGATTGTTGTTTAGGTAAGAAAGAGTGTTAAATCACGATGGGTGATGCCGTGCATTGTTTGTTTATGGTAAGGAAAGAGTGTAAAGCACGAAGAGTGATGTCGTGCATTGCTTGATTATTATGAGAAAAGAGTGTTAAAGCACGAAGGGTGATTCCATACCGTACGATGTACCATTCCGTGCCGTTTCTATTGATACATGTGAGGAAAGAGAGTAAAAGCACGAAAGGTTATGTCGTGCACATGTTATTGCTTGGTGAGTATGAGAGTAAAAGCATGAAGGGTGATGCTGTGCACTTGTTGATTTTTGTTTCATTACTTATGATTGAGTTGTGTTATTTTCATTCGTTACTGGACGGCTTTTATTTGGAAATTGTGGTTCCCCACAGCATGCTCCCCCTCCCATATTATTTATCTGTTTTGTATTTCGATTCCGCTGTATATATCTGAAATTGCACAAGGTTATGTGGTAATCTGGTTTAGCCTCATCACTACTTTGCCGGGGTTAGGCTAGGCACTTACCAGCATATGGGGTCGGTTGTGCTGATGCTACACTCTGTGCTATTTTGCACAGATCCAGGTTTCAGACAGCAGTATTAGTAGTGTGGGAGCAGGCCTTCAGTCCAGCGAGACACCGAGGTAGCCTTGCAGGCGTCCGCAGTCCCGACGTCTCCTCTATCCTTTATTTTGTTGGTTATCTCATTGTATTCGAGACAAACATTTCATGTTCTCTTTCAGACGTTTTTATTTAGTACTCTTAGCAGTTCTTGAGTATTGTGACACCAGTCTTGGGTCGAGGCTTCTGTTGTACTTTTCGCATTTCTATTCAGTTTTATATAATATTAGGACTTCTGTTTATTATTTAATTTCGTTGCTTTTGTATTATTGCCGATAATTGCTAAAAGGGATTATGTTATTAATGAAAAAGTAATTAAATTTAGCTTGGTTAGCTCTCATTAGTAGGCTCCATCACGACTCCCGATGGTGGAAAATCCAGGTCGTGACAAGTTGGTATCAGAGCTCTAGGTTACATAGGTCTCACAACTCATGAACAAGCTTAGTAGAGTCTGAGGGACCAGTGCGGAGACTGTTGACATGCGATTTTTGACCCTCCCCAAAATTTTACCCATTTTTAGCATGTAAATATTTAATTTAGGTCTAATATAGCTATTTCAACTATTTTTGACTTCTTTACTTTATTTTCATCATAAAAATGAAAAAAATACAAAAATGGTTGCATATTACTCTATTTTAATCATGTATTAGATATTTTTAGAGAGATATGTTCCTTTGAACCTATTTTTATTTTAATATAATCTTGAAAAATATTAAAAAAAATAATAATAGGACATTATTTTTATCTTTATATAATTTCGAAAATAAAAAAAATAGTCTCATTAATGTTTTGTAGTAATTTTAATCTTGAAAAAATACCCAAAAATAATTTTGTTTTAATTGTCAGTCTCATTTTAGTAGTTATTTTGCTCACGTAGGATTAATTAAATAATATCGTGTTTTTATCTCGGTTGCGGGGAAAAAAATAATATTTGGGTTCAAACGACCCATTTTTAGGCCCAAAATTCGGACCTAACCCATAACAATCCAAGTCCAATACCCAAAACTAGGCCCAACACCCTAAAACCCTAAAAGCCTAGACCTATATATAGACATATATGCTTCAGCCGCAGGGAGGGACTAGAGATTTTAGACTCTGGAGCTTAGACCATTTTGAAGAGATTTTCATCTTCTTCTCCAAAAGCTAACTGAAAACCCTAGTTAAGACCCACCCATCGTTACCAGCTTCCAACGACGCTCGTCGGCCAGTCCCCATGCCTGGACCTCCCTCACGTCGACCACCAGTCAACCAGTCCGCCTCCCTAACCAATAGCGGCGGACAGCAGCTTCGCCAGTGAACTCTATCCGTCACCACCCTCGCGACCAGCTTCTACATCGTCGTCACCCCTCCAGACGACCACTCTTCCTTCTCCAGCCCGTTCCAAACGACCACCAGTCTCTCATCACTCACACAGAGCCTCAATAGGAGAGAACGAACAGCCATAGCCATCCATTGTTGCATCTGCTTCTTCTTCTTCGTATTAACGATAGCTCGCAAAAAAAAAAATGAGCTGCAACAGCCATACACACACACGCATAGAACGAGAAAGGGACACTAGCTGTGAGTTAGGTTCGACCGAGGTTCTAGTCGCCTAATTCGCTTCATTATTCTCTCGTTCAAAATCCGGCAGAATCTGGTTTATTGTCCGTGGAAGTTCCTGTTTTTCCGGCGAGGAGTTCTTGTTCCAGTGTTCCAGATCCGTTTCAGTCTCTGCCGAGGTTCCGTCGCAGTTCCAACGCTCGTATTTTCTTTTTGGTAATCTGTATATGTGATATTTTGTTTGTCTATGTGTTTATTCTTCTCTTTTAAATAAGAATGTCGTTGCCTCGGTTGAAACAGAGATTAGCCTTTTATTAGTGTTCTTTGCAATTTTGTTATCTTGATGCTTTCCTTAATTATATGTTTGTGCTTAGACTATATTGATATTGTGGGGCTTATAGGATGATTCTACTTTGCTAAATCTTAGCGGTTAGAATGATTTTGGAATTAAGATGAAGTGGCTTGGCGTTAATAAAGAGTAGTTACGCTTGCTGTTTTATAATCTCGAATAGATTGTATCACACACTTCTTCCTCAAACATTTCCTTTAAGCCCATGGCCCTCACAAAAATCAGTTAGTTTGCTGTAGAAATTGAAGTGCGCTATTTTCATTAAATAATTTATGGCCCTCATGTAATTAATTTTAACCTTTTAAAATAAATGAGATGAGCCTCGCTAAACAAACACATAAATTGCGGGGCCCTCGTTAAGTGCTATATAAAAAATATACTTAGCATTTGGGAGGACCGTTTAGCGAATTTCACGGTCTTCCCCAAAGATAATAAATGCGTAGTTACTTTAGGTGCGTATTTTAATAATATTACCTTCCTAAATATGGGTGCACATTTATGTGACTCAAATCCAAATCTCAACGAAGTTGAAATGTGTCAAAAGCCACGGGTGCACTGGTGCGACGTGGTTCGAGATTACATTTTCACGACGTTGTAATTCTTATTTAAAAATAAATATATAATAGAAGCGGGCTACTAATAAAAGGCATAAGTTAGAGCATGTTTTGAAATCAGATAAAATCAAATACAACAGTTGAGCGACCGTGCTAGAACCACGGAATCCGGGAATGCCTAACACCTTCTCCCGGGTTAACAGAATTCCTTACTCGGATTTATGGTTCGTAGACTGTAATACGGAGTCAATTCTTTTCCTTGATTCAGGATTCAAACCGGTGACTTGGGACACCATAAATCTCCCAAGTGGCGACTCTAAATCTTTTAATTAAATAATCCCATTTCGATTGTCATTTCAAGTTGGAAATAACTCCTTTTATTATACCCTCCCGGGGGTGTAGTAGTGAAAAAGGAGGTGTGACAGAGATGTTTGTATTTATGCCCCAGAGGCTACCGAGTTAGGAAAAGTTTCACATTTGTTCTTTCTTGTCGTGCGGTTTGGTTTCTCAATGCTAATTGATTTTCCACTCTGTTCTTTCACAGATGGCGAGAACACGTGCTTCCTCATCATCCGATCAGCAGTCTGAGCCCCAGGCAGCTCCCTCTAGAGGCAGAGTACGAGGCCATGCTAGAGGCAGAGTACGAGTCCATGCTAGAGGCCGAGGTAGGGGCAGAGCTCAGCCCCGAGCAGCAGCACCAGCTGTGGAGCCTCAGGTCGACTTTGATGAGGAGGTTCCGGCCCCAGACCCAGCAGTTTCGGTGGGCCCAGCTCAGGTCCCAGAGGGGTTTATTGCTACCCTAGTTCTTCAGGACGCTTTGGTCCAATTGGTAGGCCTCATGGAGAGTGTTACCCGAGCGGGTTTGCTTCCTGTAGCACCAGTTGTCTCTCAGGCTGGAGAAGGGGCCCAGACTCCTGCTACTAGTACTCCGAAGTAGGTAGCTCCCCAGGTTCCGGCTCTAGCGGTTCAGCTAGTTGGAGAAGCTCATCCGGGTATGGTAGCCCAGGCAGGTGATGGGGCAGCTATGTCTGCCGATGCTTTATGGAGATTGGATAGGTTCACCAAGCTCTTCACTACTACTTTCAGCGGTGCACCCACCGAGGATCCTCAGGATTATTTGGATAGCTGCCACGAGGTTCTTCGAAATATGGGCATTGTTGAGACCAATAGAGTTGATTTCGCTGCATTTCGCCTATCTGGATCCGCCAAGACTTGGTGGAGGGATTTCTGTTTAGCTAGACCAGCATGGTCTCCAGCCTTGACATGGGATTAGTTTTTAGTTTTGTTTTTGGAGAAGTTTCTCCCTATCACACAGTGTGAGGCCTATCGAAGGCAGTTTGAGCATCTCCATCAGGGGTCCATGTCAGCCACCCAGTACGAGACCAGGTTTATTGAGTTGGCTCGCCATGCTATTGTCATACTCCCCACTGAAAGGGAGAGAGTGAGATGGTTTATTGATGGACTCATTCAGCCTATTCATCTCCAGATGGCTAGAGAGGCGAGGAGTGATATCACTTTTCAGGAGGTGGCCAATATGGCCCGGAGGATCGAGATGGTATTGCCATAGGGGGGGTCATAGAGCAGACAAGAGACCCCGTCAGACAGGCCAATTTAGTGGTGCCTCATCTGGAGGCAGAGATTCATATGATAGGGGTCAGCCTTCTAGGCTTTTCCAGTCAGCCCTCCAGGTTTCTCAGGGTGCCCCAGGTGGTTGTGGTTCTCACTCACACTATTATGATCAGTATCCATTCAGTGCACCACCAGCCCCTATCAGTGCGCCGCCGCTTTAGAGTTTCCGTGGTGGTCATTCAGGTCGGCAGGGCCAGCAGACTCGGCAGTCGAGGGTTTTTTACACTTGTGGTGTCACGGGTCATATTGCCAGATTTTTCCCTCGAGCACCGAGCAGTCCTTTGCACCAGGTTTCTCGTGCCATGGTTCAGGCACCAGGTGCTCCACAGCCTGCCCAACCAGCTAGAGGTGGAGGTAGAGGTGCCAGGTGTGGAGGTAGAGCTCATAGAGGTGGAGCTCAGACTACCAAATGTGAAGGCCAGCCAGTAGCAGGCTGTCCCAGCGAGGTAGATCAGAGTGGTGGGGCCCAACCCCGATGTTATGCTCTTCAGGCTAGGCACGAGGTAGAGGCTTCATATACGGTTATTACAGGTACGATTCTAGTTTGTGATAGAGATTCTTCAGTGTTATTTGATTCGGAGTCTACGTATTTGTATGTGTCATCCTATTTTGCCCCATATTTAATCATGCCTAGTGATGCATTGGGCATTCCTATTTATGTATCTACACCGGTGGGTGATTCCATTATGGTCGATCGAGTCCATCGCTCTTGTGTTGTGGTGATTGGGGGTTTGGAGACTCTTATAGATTTGTTGATTTTAGATATGGTCAACTTTGATATTATATTGGGGATGGACTGGTTATCACCCTATAACGCTATCTTGGACTGCCATGCCAAGATTGTGACCTTAGCTTTACCGGGTATGCCTCGTTTAGAGTGGAGAGGGACTCCGGGTCATTCCACCTGCAGTGTTATATCATATGTGAAGGCTCGGTGTATGGTCGAGAAGGGGTGTTTGGCTTATCTAGCTTATGTTCGGGATTCCAGTGCTGAGGTTCCCTCTATCGATTATGTGCCTGTTGTTTTTGAGTTCCCTGATGTTTTTCCTTCATAACTGCCGGGTATGCCACCTGACAGGGATATTGATTTTTGCATTGATCTGGTTCTAGGCACGCAGCCCATTTCTATTCCACCATATCGCATGGACCCGCCGGAGTTAAAAGAGTTAAAGGAATAGTTGCAGGATTTGCTTGAGAAAGGTTTCATTAGACCCAGTATGTCTCCTTTGGGTGCGCTGGTGTTATTTGTCAAGAAGAAGGATGGGTCAATGTGGATGTGTATTGATTACCGACAATTGAACAAGGTAACGGTCAAGAATAACTATCCACTACCGAGGATTGATGATATGTTCGACAAGCTTCAGGGTACCAGGGTATTTTCCAAGATTGATTTGCGATCTGGTTACCATCGGTTGAGGATTAGGGCATGTGATGTCCCTAAGATAGCTTTTCGCACTCAGTATGGGCATTATGAGTTCTTGATTATGTCATTCGGGTTGACCAATGCCCCAGCAACATATATGGAGTTGATGAACCGAGTGTTCAAGCCTTATTTGGATTTGTTCGTGATAGTCTTTATTGATGATATATTGATATACTCCCACAGCCAGGAGGAGCATGAACAGCACCTTAGAGTGGTTCTTCAGACTCTGAGGGATAGTCAGTTATATGCTAAGTTCTTGAAGTGTGAATTTTGGTTGGGTTCGGTTGCATTTCTGGGTCATGTTATATCAGTAGAGGGTATTCAGGTGGACCCAAAGAAGATAGAGGTAGTCAAGAACTGGCCTAGACCAGCATCAGCTACAGAGATTCGAAGTTTCTTGGGGTTGGCAGGCTACTATCGACGGTTCGTGGAGGGATTTTCATCTATTGCAGCCCCGATGACCAGATTGACCCAAAAGGGTGACCAATTCAGATGGTCGGATGAGTATGAGGCGAGTTTTCAGAAGCTCAAGATAGCTCTGACTATGGCAATGGTGCTGGTTTTGCCCATAGGTTCAGGGCCCTATACAGTTTATTGTGATGCTTCACATATTGGGCTTGGAGCAGTGCTGATGCAGGCTGGCAAGGTCATTGCCTATGCTTCGAGACAGTTGAAGATTTATGAGAAGAACTATCCAGTGCATGATTTAGAATTGGCAGCCATTGTTCACACATTGAAGATTCGGAGGCATTATTTGTATGGCATGGCGTGTGAGGTATTCACTGATCACAAGAGTATTAAGTACTTATTCAAGAAAAAGGAGTTGAATTTGAGGATGAGGAGGTGGTTGGAGTTGTTGAAGGATTATAATGTCACCATTCTATATCATCCGGGGAAGGCCAATGTGGTGGCCGATGCTTTGAGTAGGAAGTCAGCCAGTATGGGTAGTCTTGCTTATATTCCGGTCAGTCAGAGGCCGCTTGCTTTGGATGTTCAGGCTTTCGCCAATTAGTTTGTGAGACTGGATGTTTTTGAGCCTCGTCATGTGTTAGCTTGCACGGTCGCTCGTTCTTCATTATTGGAGCATATCCGTGATCGGCAGTTTGATGATCTCCATTTGTGTGTCCTTAGAGACACGGTGCAGCGAGGAGGTTCCAAGCAGGTTAACTTAGATACGGATGGAGTTTTGAGATTGCAGGGGCGAGTTTGTGTGCCCAATGTGGATGGGCTTCGAGAGTTGATTTTAGAGGAGGCCCATAGTTCCAGGTACTCTATTCATCCGGGCGCCGCGAAGATGTATCAGGATTTGCGACAGCATTATTGGTGGCATAGAATAAAGAAGGATATTGTAGCATATGTGGCTCATTGTTTGGATTGTTAGCAGGTTAAGTACAAGCATCAGAGGCCTGGTGGTTTATTTCAGAGGATTGAGCTTCCCGAGTGGAAGTGGGAGCGGATCACTATGGACTTCGTTACTGGACTTCCGCTGACATGGAAGAAGTTCGATGAGATATGGGTTATTGTTGATAGGCTAACCAAGTCAGCGCATTTCATTCTTATGGAAGTCTCCTATTCTTCTGAGAGGTTTGCTGAGATCTATATTCAGGAGATTGTTCACCTTCATGGTGTGCCCGTGTATATCATTTCGGATCGGGGTACGCAGTTTACCACGCGCTTCTGGAGAGCGGTGCAGCGAGAATTGGGCACACGGGTAGATCTGAGCACAGCATTTCATCCCTAGACGGACGGTCAGTCCGAGCGGACTATTCAGATTCTAGAGGATATGCTTCGAGCTTGTGTTATTGACTTTGGAGGTTCGTGGGATCAGTTCTTACCTGGAGTTTTCCTACAACAACAGCTATCAGTCGAACATCCAAATGGCTCCTTATGAGGCTTTATATGGTAGGCAGTGTTAGTCTCCAGTTGGATAGTTTGAGCCGGGAGAGGCTCGGTAGTTGGGTACAGATTTGGTTCAGGAGGCCTTGGACAAGGTCAAGATCATTCAGCATAAGCTTCAGTCAGCTTAGTCCAGGAAAAAGATTTAAGCAGATCGTAAGGTTCGAGATGTAGCTTTCATAGTTGGCGAGCGGGTATTGATCCGAGTGTCGCCTATAAAGGGCGTGATAAGGTTTTGGGAAGAAGGGAAAGCTTAGTCCTAGATTCATTGGTCCGTTTGAGATTCTTGACCGAGTGAGAGAGGTGGCTTGTAGACTTGCATTTTCGCCTAGCTTATCAATCGTGCATCCAGTTTTTCATGTATCCATGCTTTGGAGGTATCACGGCGATCCAGACCACGTGTTAGATTTCAGCACTAGCCCGCGTGTTAGATTTCAGCACTGTCTTACGAGGAGGAGCCGGTAGCTATTTAGACCGGCAGGTTCGTCAGTTGAGATCCAAGATTTTTCCTTATATGTCTGTTCATTGGAGAGATCAGCCTCCTGAGGCATCGACCTGGGAGTCCGAGTATCCTCATCTTTTCCCCGACTCAGGTCTTCTTTCTTTTGTCCGTTCGAGGACGAACTGTTGTTTTAGAAATGGAGAATGTGACAATCCAAAGGGTCATCACTTGTTTCCTTACTCATTTTGTGCTTCTAAGGTCTTGAAAACATCATTTGGGGTTGCCTCGATTTGCGTGCACAGTCCGGGCGCATAGCGGAAAGCTTAATTATGAATTCTATGAGAAAAATGCTAAATTTTGATATTAAAATAAATAAATTTGACTTCGGTCAACATTTTGAGTAAATGGACCCGGAACCGTGATTTGACGGTCCCGGAGGGTCCGTAAAAAAATATTGAACTTGGGCGTATGCCTTGAATCGAATTCCGAGTTCCCAAGCCCGAAAAATGAATTTTTGTGTGAAATTATTTTTTGAAAATGTTTAAGGAAATTAGAAATGGAATTTGATTGAAAGACTATGGTATCGGGCCCGTATTTTGGTTTTGGCGCCCGGTAAAAGTCTTATATATGGTTTAAGCGCTTTATGTAAAATTTGGTTGAAAACGGGCGTCGTTTGACGTATTTCGGGCTTAAAATGGAAATTTGATGTTTTAAGAAAATTTGGAAGGAATCATGAAATTTGTGGTTTAATTCGATGTATATGATGTTATTTTGGCAATTTGATCGTACGGATAAGTCCGTAGGATATTTTTGAGGTTGTGTGCATATTTGGTTCGGAGCCCCGAGGACTGGGGTGAGTTTTGGATAGGTATCGGATTGTATTTTTTTGAACTTTGGAAAATTTGGTATGAACAGGCCTGTAGGCTTCGCATTTGCGAAGCCTGGTTCGCAAATGCAAAGGTTGGATCGCAAATGCGAAGCATTTCTTCGCAAATGTGAAGGTTGAGCTTTCGCAAATGTGATAAAATTTCACAAATGTGAAGTCCTTCATTTGGGTCTGAGTTCGCAAATGCGAACAAAATTTTGCATTTTCCATAATTGGTCGGGGTTCGCATCTGCAACCTGCACTTTTCCATACTTAGTCGAAATTTGAACCATTTTTCACCCCATTTTCAAAACACAACTCCTTAGGCGATTTTTAAAGAACAAGACTTCTTCCAAATCATTTGTAAGTCGATTTTTACTAATTTCCTTCAATCATTAACATCATCTAACATATTTTCAACTTAAAATCAAGGATTTTCATGGGTGAAACTGGGGGTTTTGGGTAGAACCTAGATTTTTCTAAAATTAGGGATTTGGACCTCAATTTGAGATCCGATTTCAAAACAAATTACATATTTGAGTTCGTGGGGGAATGGGTAACCGGGTTTTGGTTCGAACCTCAGGTTTTGACCACATGGGCCCGGGGGAAATTTTGGAATTCTTGGGAAAAACTTTGGAAAATTCATTTATGCATTCAAATTGATTTATTTAGTGTTTATTAAAATAATTAAGTAATTGTGGCTAGATTTGAGCGGATTGGAGGTGGAATCAGGGGGTAAATATATAGTTGAGGTTTGAGTGGAATTCAAGGCATCGAGGTAAGTGTTTGGTTTAACCCTAGCTTGAGGGAATAGGAGTTGAGTCTTATTTTCTATGTGGTAATTTGTCGAGTACGATGTATAGGCATGGTAACGAGTATCTATACATTGGTGTCTAGCATGACCGTGAGTCCTTATGTTACGAATATTTTGGTTCATGTTGTAACTTCCATACTAAATTGATGGTTTCTACATATTGTAAAAGGTATGTGCAAGAAACTGTGATCCTAAACTCCGTGGAGCGTTGGCTCGAGTTGAAATACAAATTTGTGAAAGTATATGAGATAAGTAAATCTTTGGAGCATTGGCTCAAGTGATAATGTAAATTATGAGATGAAAGTGAAAGAAGAGAATGAGTTATTAAATTGCTCCCTCGCCGGGATGTTGAGATAATTGATGTTATGCCCTTGCCGAGACTAATTGTTTAATTGTGTTCCCTTGCCGAGATTTCTACTACAAAACCTTGGCCCTTGCTTGTGATTGTTGTTTGGGTGAGGAAGAGTGTTAAAGCACGAAGGGTGATGTCGTGCATTGTTTGTTTATGGTAAGGAAAGAGTGTAAAGCACGAAGGGTGATGTCGTGCATTATTTGCTTACTATGAGAAAAGAGTATTAAAGCACGAAGGGTGATGCCGTACCGCACGATATACCATTTCGTGTTGATTCTATTGATATATGTAGTAAAGAGAGTAAAATCACGAAGGGTGATGACTTGCACATATTATTGCTTGGTGAGTATGAGAGTAAAAGAACGAAGGGTGATGCCGTGCACTTGTTGATTTCTGTTTCATTACTTATGATTGAGTTGTGTTGTTTTCCTTCGTTACTGGACGGCTCTTATTTGGAAATTGTGGTTCCCCACAGCATGATCCCCCTCCCATATTATTTATCTATTTTGTATTTTGATTCCGCTGTATATATATATGAAATTGCACGGGGTTATGTGGTAGTCCGGTCTAGCCTCGTCACTACTTTGCCGGGGTTAGGCTAGGCACTTGCCAGCACATGGGGTCAGTTGTGCTAATGCTACACTCTGTGCTATTTTATACAGATCCAGGTTTTGGACAGCAGCAACAGTAGTGTGGGAGCAGGCCTTCAGTCCAGCGAGACACCAAGGTAGCCTTGCAGGCGTCCGCATGCCCGGCATCTCCTTTATCCGTTATTTTGTCTGTTATCTCATTGTATTCGAGACAAATAGTTCATGTTCTCTTTCAGACATTTGTATTTAGTACTCTTAGCTGTTCGTGAGTATTGTGACACCAGTCTTGGGTAGAGGCTTTTGTTGAACTTTCCGCATTTCTATTCAGTTTTATATAATATTAGGACTTCCGTTTAGTATTTAATTTCGTTTCTTTTGTATTATTGCCGATAATTACTAAAAGGGATTATGTTATTAATAAAAAAGTAATTAAATTTGGTTTGACTAGCTCTCATTATTAGGCGCCATCACGACCCCCGAAGGTGGGAAATTCGGGGTCATGACATAGGTTGAGATTCTTGTATTGTTATATGTCAGGCGATATCTTTAAAACTATTTAACTTTTTTATCTCGGTTTTTAATTGTTGTCTTTCCGTAATTGTTTCTTTTTCCGTATTTTGTTAGGCTTACCTAGTCGTAGAGACTAGGTGACGTCATGATAGTTCACGGAGGGCGAACTGGGATCGTGACAGTAATGTTATTCCTTTAAATACAAGAAATCTTTTAATCATTAGAAGAAGTTATATACAAAAATTTAACTACATATATATATATATATATATATATAT
>MU711614.1:121735-143869 GCA_026770625.1 Nicotiana glauca | reverse complement strand
TGCTGAGTAGTTTAATAACATCAAATATCATTATTTTCTTGACTTAAATTGTTTTCTTATTTTTTCTAGCTCAAATGTATTCTTTTATAATTTTTATGCTTTTAAAAAGTCTATATTTACTGATCAAGATATACGTGCAAAGCGCATACCAAAAAACTAGTAAAATGAAAATAAGCATGGAAGTAGTATCATTTTAATATATATATATATATATATATATATATATATATATATATATATATATATATTTGTTATAGAACATATATTTTTAAATTAGTTTTTCATAACGAGATTATTATAAATTAAATATGAACAACCAATTATATATATGAAGGATCCTACTTGAAAATGTTCCTATGTTGATTTATCCAAAAGAAAAAATATCCACGTTGTCACGACTCAATTTTTCCTATAGGTCGTGATGCCACCCAACGTCCCCGATAGGTAAGCCAATGCAAAACTAGCCATGTATCTATTCCTTTTAATAATTTTAAAATAGTTGATTTGTATTTATTTTGTAAATAAGAAGTGGAAAAAATAATAAAGTAAGCATAAGCTCATAAAGAAACAAGGACAATGATATAGATACTCAAAAACCATCAAATTGTTTACTAGCATATTTTCAAGATTCGGTATCACAAATGTATGAGAGACTAGTAAAATATACACAAAACACCTATGCTACTGTCTGAAATAAGATAGACAAAAAGTAAATACAAGAGAGAAACTGCGGGTGCTATAGAACAGACTCGGAAAGCAGCTCACCACTAAGAGTTGGGTTAACGGGGGTGTGCGTCGGAATGACTGCCAGATGCAACTTGCCTCAGATACTGCATGATTAGTGCATAAGTATAGCGTGAGTACATAAACAATATGTACTCAGTAATTATCCAGTCTAACCTTGAAGAAGTAGTAACGAGGGATCAATTGCGACACTTACTACGGGCCAATAATAAAATATAGAAATTCTAAAAGACGATTCATTAACTAATAATAAATTTAAATTTCCAATTGACACAATACTAGCTTCAACAATTTCAGGCCATTGAATAAATTATAACCACTCATGTCATAAATATAATATCAAGTGTATTCGGGCTCCACACATTATCACGCACGTTTTATGCTGAGGTCGTACAACCCGATCCATAATAATATGTAAATTGCCGAGGTCGAGCGCCACGAACCATAGATGCATCTATTATACTACCGAGGCATTCGGTCCGCTCCACAAGAAGAGAGAATACTCTATGAATATCCAATTTAAGAGCTACCATAAGACTAATACACAAGGAAGCACAATTTCTATTAACAGTCACGTAATCCGCCAAAACTCAAAGTAAGTGAAGTTCTGCCTTTACGAATTCTTTGTCAAGTTTCAATACAATTTAGGCACTTAAATTCAAAAGTAGGGTGAAAGCAACACAAGTATTTCATGATTTGGGTTCTAAACTACCCGGACTTAGCATGATGATTAGTAGCTACACACGGACTCTCATTACTTCGTATGTACGTATCCCCTCACAAATATAAGCAAATAGTAATTTAAAATACCTAAGGGGTAAATTCTCTGTTACAAGGTTAGGCAAGAGACTTACCTCGTCTCAAAACTCTCTTTCCGGCCAACAATTCACTATTAAGGCCTCAACTTTGTGTCGAACAATCCGAATCTAACCAAATATTATATAAATTAATCAATATACACTCAAAATGTTAATAATTTAGCTATTAGAGTAATTACCCAGACAAAATTGGAAGATTCCTAAAATTCACCTCTGGCCCATGTGCCTGGATAAATTTTCAAAGATAATTGTTACCCATAACCTCTCGAACTCAATTACACAATTTTTACCCAATTCTATAATTATTTTCGTGGTTACATCTCATTTTTATCAAAACCTAAATTTTTCAACTAAACCCATAATTTCTACACTTTATGTACTAAGAATCTTCCTAAAATACATGTATTAAACTCATCTCATATAGAATTTATTTACCTCAAAGTGCTAGGTGAAAATCCCTCTTCAAAGATCTCCAAAATCGCCCAAGAGATAAAAGAAATGAGCCAAAATTGCCTAAGTCTTCGACTTAAATAAACCTCACTGCCTAACTGTTTTTGCTTCTGCAGGACCTCTCCTGCGGTCAATTGTCTGCATCTGTGGAACACGCATGAGCCATGCACATCTTTACCTGCAGCCAAATCTTGCATTTGTGAGCCTGCTTCTGCGGCTCGCCTTGCGCACCTACGAGCATGGCTAGGTTGCCTCACTCCGCACCTGCGGGCCCTTTCATCGTAGAAGCGAGTTCCCTTCTGCGGAAGTCCTTTTTGTATGCAAGTTTTAGATTACTCGAAATGACACCAAATTTTGTATGCAAGTCTTAAGTCACCATATAGAACTCTTCCTAGGCTTGGAATCCCAAATGGACCTTGTTAACACCTAAACCTACTCCAATCCAAATTTAAAGAACTTGAATCAATGTGCCAACTTTCAATATTAAGCGCATAAATGCTCTTGGGTCATCCAAAACCTAATCCGAGCATACGCCCAAGTCCAAAATCATCCTACAAATCTATTGGGACCGTCAAATCCCGATTCCAAGGTTGTTTACTCAATATGTTGACTTAAGTCAAACTTAACCATTTTAAGTCAATATAAGGAACTAAGTATTCTAATTTCAAACCAAACCTGAACTAATCATCCCGCAAGTCATACGACAGTAAAAGCATGTGTGGGGAGTCTTAATTAGGAGAACAAGGATATAAAAAGTAAAATGACCGGTCAGGTCGTTACATTCTCCACCTCTTAAAAAAATGTTCGTACATGGAGTGCCAAATAAGTGTGGATACTGCTCCACATGTCCTCCTCGGTCTCCCAAGTCACCTCCTCGACTGTTTGGCCACTCCACTGAACTTTTACTGCAAAAATTTTCTTGGACCTCAACTAGCGAACCTGTCTGTTAACCCAGGATCTCATCTAGCTGAACCATGTTGTAGTCTAACACATGCGACCTGTCGGCATGACACTTTCGGAGCATAGACACGTGAAAAATTGGATGAACTTCCGATAGATTAGGAGGCAAATCAAGCTCATAAGGAACCTCCCCAACTCTCCTTAATACCTCAAATTAACCTATGAACCTTGGGCTCAACTTGCCCTTATTCTCAAACGTCATGATCCCTTTCATCGGCGAGACTTTCAAGAGAAACTTCTCGCCCACCATGAATGATAAATCACGCGCCTTCTTATCCACGTAACTCTTCTCTCTGGACTGTGTTGTGCGAAGTCGCTCCTGAATTAACTTTACCTTTTCCAAGGCATCCTTCACCAAATCAGTACCATATAAATTAGCATCGTGGGGCTCAAACCATCTGATGGGCGAACGACATTGCTGACTATATAAAGCCTCAAATTTATCCATCTCAATGCTAGACTGATAACTATTGTTGTAAGAAAACTCGGCCAAAGGAAAAAATTGATCCCACTACCCTCCGCAATCAATCACACATGCTCTGAGCATATCCTCCAAGATCTAACCCGTCCGCTCTGACTGCCAGTCGGTTTGCGGATTAAAGGTTGTGCTGAGCTCAACCCGGGTCCCTAACTCACTCTGTGCTGCCCTTTAGAAATGTTAATTAAATTGAGGTCCTCTATCTGATATGATGGAAACAGACACACCATGCATCGAACAATCTCCTAAATGTAAATCTGGGGAATCTTTGAAGAATACGTGGTCACAACTGGAATGAAGTGTGCCGACTTGGTCAACCTGTCGACAATGACCCAAACTGTATCAAACTTCCTCAAAGTCCGCGGCTTCCCAACTATGAAGACCATAGTGATGCACTCCTATTTCCACTCAAGTATAGTCCTTTGTTGGAGTAGGCCACCTGACCTCTAGTGCTCATACTTAACCTGCTGGCAATTTAGTTACCTCGCTACATACTAAAATATGTCCTTCTTCATCCGCCTCCACCAATAATGCTGCCTCAGGTCACGATACATCTTCGTAGCATGTGGATGAATAGAATATCAAGAACTATGTGCCTCCTCTAGAATGTTTCCCCTCACTCCATCAACATTAAGAACACATAGACGACCCTGGAGTCGTAGAACACCATCCTCACTGATAGAAACCTCCTTGGCACAACCCTATAGTATCTTCTCCCAAGGACCAACAAGTGCGGATTGGCGAACTAATGAGCCTTGATCTGCTCGAATAATAAAGACTGAGCGACGACGCATGCAAGAACTTGTTTGGGCTCTGAAATATCCAACCTCACAAGTTTGTTAGCTAAGGACTAAATGTATAAAGTTATTGTCCTATTCTCTGCTGAAATGAATGTCAAACTACCCATACTCTTGACCTTTCTGCTCAAGGAATCCGCAATCACATTTGCCTTGCCCAAATGATAAAGGATGGTAATATTATAATCCTTTAGTAACTCAAGCCACTTGCGCTGCCTCAAATTGAGATCCCTCTGCTAGAACAAATGCTGCAAACTATGATAAATGGTGTAAACCTCACAGGACACCCCATAAAGATAATGCATCCAGATCTTGAGAGCATGAACTATCGCGGCCAACTCCAAATCATGTACAGGGTAATTCTTCTCATGGGGATTCAGCTAATGTGAGGCATATCCAATAACTCGCCCCTCTTGCATCAATACACAACCCAAACCAATGCATGAAGCGTCGCGATACACAGTATACATCCTTGAACCGGAAGGCAACACTAACACTAGTGCTGAAGTAAATGTGGTATTGAGCTTCTGAAAGCTTGCCACACAATCATTGGACCATCAGAATGGAACACCCTTCTGGGTCAATCTAGTCAAAGGTGCTGCAATAGATGATGAGACCTTCACAAACCGACGATAATAACCAGCTAACCCCAAGAAACTCCTGATCTCGGTCGTTGTGGTAGGTCGAGGCCAAATATGAACTGCCTCACCCTTGGGCCTACGTGCCAAAATTTCAGAAATCTTCGAAGATAATTATTACCCATAGTATCTCGAACTCAAATATATGATTTTCACCCAATTCCATAATCATTTTCGTGGTTAACTACCATTTTATCAAAACCTAGATTTTTCAACTTAATCCACAATATGTACACTTTATGTGCTAAGAATCTACCTAAAATATATGTATTAAATCATATAGAAATTACTTACCTCAAAGTGCTAGGTGAAAACCCCTCTTCAAAGAGCTCCAAAATTTCCCAAGAGATGAAAGAAGTGAGCCAAAATTTCCTAAGTCTTCGACTTAAATGAACCTAATTGCCCAACGATTTTCTGCACATGCAGAAAAATTTCGCTTCTGCGGTCGATTGTCCGCATCTGAGGAACACGTAAGAACCACGCCCAGCCGCACCTGCGGCCAAATCTCGCATCTGCTAGCCCGCTTCTGCAGCTCGCCTCACACACTTGCGACTACGACTAGGCTACCTCACTCCGCACCTATAGATCCTTTCATCGCAAAAGCGAGTTCGCTTCTGCGGAAGTCCTTCGCTTTTGCAGACCTCACTGACTCCCTCCCTTTCCGCTTCTACGAACAAGATGCCGCACCTGCGTTACCATTTCTGCGGCCATTCCCACCCCATGTGCGAACACACCAGATGCCAGCCGCCTTCAGCTCTTCTCCAAAGGGCAATCAAGCTCTGTCAACCCTCCGAATCCTATACGGGGGACCCCAAGGCCTCGATTAAATATACCAATAAGTTCATAACATAAAACAGACTCACTCTCACTCTCGAAATGTGTAAAACAATATCAAAACTAATAATTGCACCCCAAAAGCAATCTAATCAACTTATGAATTTCAAGTTTTTCCAACTTACTCCGAACGCGCCGAATCATATTTAGACTACTCGGAATGATACATAATTTTTGTGCAAGTCTTAAATCACCATACGGAACTATTCTCGAGCTCGAAATCCCAAACTAAGCTCGATAACACCAAAACCTACTCAAAACCAAATTTAAAGAACTTGAAAATCTTCAATGTGTCAAATTTCAATATTAAGCCAAAGCACTCTCGGATCATTCGAAACCCGATCCGAACATACACCCATGTCCAAAATCATCCTACGAACCTATTGGGATCTTCAAATCCTAGTTTCGAGATTACCAGTCGGATCCTTACACACACACATTGAATATAATTCTAATACGAATATAACATTACATTAGGGTATATGGAAATTATTTCTAAGAACAGTGTAGACATTAGTACATAAGGATTTGCAACTTTAAAATTTATATAAAACTTTTTTAAGTATAAGTGATACAAAGATAATCAATCCATAACATAAATTATTTAAATAGCCAACCCAAAACCCTTCATTCTCTATTTGTTAAAGAAAGTTGTCTTTTTTTTATCTAGTTAATTTCTCATTGACCATTGAACTTCTACCATTATTAGGCATCATTAAATTATAAATAATTGACTAAGCCTAATTTAACTAGTATATATATTTAAATACAACGATATTAAAAATTATGTATGCTCACAGCTTAGTGGGCTATACCAATTTATCTACCATGTCTTTAGAGGGGATTTGCATCTATACCCGCTTTTTGGGTCACGTTTTAACTTGTGTCTGTTTTGTTAAAAAAATTGCAAGCGTACCCGCTTTTTCGCGTAACTTCAGCATATGGGGTTGAAGTAGCAAAGGTAATCACGCAAAACTTCAGCATTCTAGTAGACGGGCCTGAAGTAGCAAGTATGATGAATCAAGTGTGCTGAAGTTTTTGTCTGTAATTGCTGAACTTAAGCATAGTAGCTGGAGTTTTGTTCACTATTTGTTGAAGTTTTGTTCTATATTTGCTGATGTTTTTATTTGTAATTGCACTAAATAAGCTGAAATTTTTTTGTCATTGATTCATTAGTTTTGTCATTAAGCTTTTTCAAAAACTTCAGCAGAAGATGCTGAAGTTATTTAGTTCATTTATAAAAACGTCAGCACTAAATAAGCTGAAATTTTTTTGTCATTGATTCATTAGTTTTGTCATTAAGCTTTTTCAAAAACTTCAGCAGAAGATGCTGAAGTTATTTAGTTCATTTATAAAAACGTCAGCACTAAATAAGCTGAAGTTTTTGTCCTGGATAAGCTTTTTCAAAAAAATTCAGCAGAGATGCTGAAGTTATTTAGTTCATTTGTAAAAACTTCAACACTAAATAAGCTAAAGCTTTTTTGTCCTAGATTCATTAGTTTTGTCAAAGCTTTTCCAAAAATTTTAACAGAAGATGCTGAAGTTATTTAGTTCATTTGTAAAAACTTCAGCACTATATAACCTGAACCCTTTGAAAAAGCTTTTTAACATAATCAAATTATCAACAGTATCTAAATCATAAATTTTAGAAATAATAAATGTAAAAATAACAAAATTATCATGAAAAGAATCACTAAAGTGTGACCTTAAACTTCCAGTACGTGGAAATATTCACAAATTATTGTCTACTAACTTACGTAACTATTTATAATTTATTTTTAAATAATCTGATAAACATACTTATGTCAATCATCCATGAAACTGAAGTTTCACAGCAGCACCAACAGCAGCGGAAGAAAGAAGAAGAATAATAAGAAAAAAACGAAGGAGAAGGAGGGGGAGAAAGAGGGCTGAAGTTATTTAAAAAGTGGGTACAAATTAAAACTTAAAAAAAACTAGGTATAAATTAAATGGGGGCGACCAAATAAGATGCCCGTGCAATTTTTACCTCTTTAGATAATCAACTGATACTCAGTGTAACATTTATCTTAAAGTTAGCTTTTAAATGGCTTAATTCTTGAATATTACATATTTTGCATATCAATGGATACTTCTCCGACTCTATATTTGTTATTACAAAAACCTAGCCATAAAATATGTAGAAATATAAATTGCCAAAGCTGCACGAAATGTCATGGAATTCAAGATCCAAAAATATGTACTTATAGAAAGATACCAGACGAAAAATCAAAAGAGGCTTGGAGTGGGCCTCGTAGAGGCCCATTTTCTTTGAATTATCAAGCTCGAACATGCAGTCATGGTGAATTAAGTAGGAAAATTTTCATAAAGCATTATCTTTTAGTAGTAATTAGCTATTTATAGATACTATTTATTATATTATAAATTATAGATACCTTTTATGTGGTTATAAGATGTATTTGATGTATTAAGCTGTTGTATTCATGAATACAGTAGCAAAAATAGATGTGAATCAGGAAAGTCCAGCTAATCAGTTGTTGTATTCGAGTGTATTCGACTGTATTCATGGAGTGAAACATGGGATTACAGCCGGACAAATTATTGTATTTGATTATATTCGACTGTATTCACGGAGTGAAATAGGGGGTTACACTATTTTTAAAAGGGAAAGTGAATCAATTAGCATAATAGACTCCTAATATAACTCAACAAACTCAATTATAACACACAAATTTTTTATTTTCACTTATAAAAAAGATTTTCAACCGAAAAATACCCCAAAAATCTAGCAATCTTCAGAGAAATTATATAATACATCTGAATACATAAATTATATTAATTAAAAAAAACTTATGAATGCATTCATAGCATATAGAGAAATAGTGAATATAATGAAATACATAGAATACAACGGGATACATTGAAATACAATGAGAAAAAAAGACAGTGAATACAATGAAATACATGGAATACAACGAGATACATTGAATTACAATGGAAAAAAAACAATGAATATAATGAAATACATGAAAATACAGCAGTAAGAACAACATTAGAAGTAGGAAAACGACAGTGACAAGCCTTGACATATATCAACGGAAAAAGAAGACCCATCAGCAAGAACAACATTCGAAGCAGAGACCAAAAGCTCATCGTGTTGAAACCCAACAAAGACTCTCCATAACTTTAATTTGTTAAGCCCGTTGTTTATTATGCGTAAAATGGACAGAAATTCTTTTTAATTACAGCAATCTTCTCAGGCCAAGTCCCACAACAATTTCCCCTTTGCTGCAAACTTCCTCATTTCCCCTTCCCCTGCGATATCGAGTTGTAAGCAATAATTTTTGGATCTGGAAGTGTTTGATTTTGGATTTAAAAGTGAAAAAGTACTATAGAAATATACCGTTACAGTCGTCGGATGCAGGAGCCGGAGCAATTTTTGAAGTGGGCTTTGCACAAATCCGGTGGAAGGAGGAGGAGATCGAAAATTTTAATGGCATGGGGGAAGAGAATGTGATGTATCAAAGTAGAGAGAAAAAGAAAATAGTGTAACTGATTAGCGTATTTAGTGGCTTAGGACTAGGAGGTAACCAAAATTAAATATTTTGCTATAAACCTTAAAAGGTATCTATAGAATATAATTTTTTTAAATGGTATTTATTTTTTTTTAAAATAAGGTTTAAACCTTTGCTATATGAGGTAAAAATTCCATTAACTATTGTCACACCTCCTTTTTAAGTTACTACACCCAGTGAAGGGTATAATAAAAAGAGTTTTTCCAATTAAAGTGACAATCGAAACGGGATTCATTTTATTAAAAATCCAGACTCGCCGCTTGGAAGATTTATGGTGTCCCAAGTCACCGGTTTGAATCCCGAATCGAGGAGAAGGTTTGACTCTGTTTACAATCTGCGAACCAGAAATCCAATTAAGGAATTCTGTTAACCCGGGAGAAGGTGTTAGGCATTCCCGGGTTCTGAGGTTCTAGCACAGTCGCTCAGCTGTTGTATTTGATTTTATCTGATTTCAAAACATGTTTTAGCTTATGTGCTTTTCAACCTTAGACCGCTTTTATATTTATTTTTAATGAAAATTGCAACGTCATGAAAATACGTCTCGAACCATGTCACATTAATGCGCCCGTGGTTGTTGATATATTTTGACTCCGTTGGGATTTGGATTTGGGTCACAAAAAACGCGCCTAAAGCGTCTAACGCGTTATTATCTTTGGGAAGGGCTGTGAAATTTGCTAAACAGCCCGTCCCGATTCTAATTTCAAAAAATTGTACTCAATTAAAGCAAACTACGAGATTTCAACATCACATTATCACTTTCTCGTCCTAACTCTCAACTCACTACCCATTGTCACCTAAATCTAACAACTAGCACCAAAATATCTTCCTATATATCCACCTATTGATAACAAATTAACAACAATGAGTAGAGAAGAATAACTCAAATAACAACATTAAAAGTCCTACACAGATTGCACACACAAACCAAACATCTAGCTAACTACCAAAATTCATAAAAATTTATATCCTAAGTGCCTATGCTCATGCTGTAACGGGGTAAAAGCAACAGTTCACAAATGACTTTCATCAAGCAAAACCACAGTAACCTGCTATTGATATCACTTTAAGCATAACACTGCATCTACTAGCCCAATAATGCACAGATCTTAGCAAGACGGACTTGAGATAATCGTTTCCTTTCAAGCTTAATTTCAACCAGATGCGCTACTGATCATAATTAGTGCAACAGTCAGATTTTAGTCATAAACATGCGGCAAGCAAATCTACACTCGAGTACAACTTTAAACATGGCCGCTTGAATCAAGACATAATAACTTTCACCAAAATACTACTTCTAAGTTTACTTGGCTATTGGAATCAGACAACAAATTCAAAAAAAAAAACTAGTATTCTCTTTCCACATAGACCGAAGACTTAAACAATTCAATCCATTTAAACCCCGACCCTCATTATCAGTTAATCATACCTTCAGCATAAGAGTCAAAGATTCAAACCTGAATAAGAGCTTTCAATTGATGTTGAAATCACTAGAAAGAGGTACAAATGAATTTGGATGTGCAAATCCCAGCAGCGAGCTAAACTTTGAGCAGCAACAAAATACTAATCGGACAGAACACAGCGGAACCTCGAGTAATAGCAGGGAACTCGACTCAACACCTCGACTCGATTTCAAAAACTCAAACAGTTCTCAGATGGCCACTCGAAGCAGCGAACCAATTGAAACAGCGGCTCTGAATTTGACAGCCACCAGTGAATCCAAATCCACATTCATTCACTTGAATTCCATCGTTTCAGAATTTAACTCAAAACCCAAAAAATTAAAAAAAAATGGAGAACAGAGGAAGGGAAAGACGAATCTGTGTTTTTTTCCGTCCTCAGATCTATTCTCTTCCCCTTTGCAAATTCTCTTAGTCCGTCAAATGGAGGAGAGTGCGTGCATTTTTATCTGAAGAAGAAGATGGGTAGAGTCACGTTATTTCCGTGTCCCTAAGGTGTGAGGGATCTGATGGGTTTTAAAATGGGTTGGGTCATGGGTTTGACCCATTTTCTTGGGCTGGGGTATTTTAACTTGGGCTAGCCAATTTAAATGACAAATAGCCCAAAGCTGGCCCTTTCCTTCTTCATTTCAATTTATTTTTATTTGCTTTCTTTTTTTTTATTTATTTAAATTTTAGATTTTATTAAGTGCAAAAATTAAGATTAGGACTAATAAAATTTCCTAAAATTAACTAGATCCTAATTTTAAGAGGAAAATTAAACAAAAGTGAAGTTAAAGAAACAAAAGTATAAAATAATTATTTTTTGGTTATTTATTTTTTCCTCTTATGTTCAATGATGTTCAATTAATCTAAAAACCTAGAATTGGGTCCTAAATGTAAGCATGCTATTTTTTGTAAATTTTTATTTTTTATGACGACTAAAAATGCACAAAAAATGCAAACAAAACACAAAATCATGCAATTAATTCCTAAAAATTTAAATACTAAAAAATATTATAATTTTAATGAATTCTATAGGAGTAATTTAAGCGCGGCAAAAATTATGTGCTCACAACTATAGGATCATTTTTCAGGAGAAATTAAAAAATATTCAGATTTACAAGTGATCATTCAAAAATAACCACAGTTCCAAAAGTAATCAAAATTTAGCCACTTTTCATGTAAAGATAAATCTGAACGAAAATACTGTTCAAAATCTGAAAAATACTCCAGTATAATATACTGGAGTTCCAGAATAAGTATACTTGAACTCCGGTATATTATACTGGAGTTCGCAATATAATATACCGATCCAGCATAATATAATAAAACTTTCCACGTGTTGGAGTTCCAGCATAATATGCTGGAAATTCATACATATGTGCACCTATCTCCAGTAAATTATGCTGGAACTTTTCGTGTTGCAGCAAAATAGTGACTATTTTTCAATGACTTTGCAAATACTGGCATTTTTTGAATGACCAGTCCAAAAACTGGCTAGCTCGTGCTATTTTTACTCATGTTCCTTTTGAAATGAGATTTAGAGAGAAACCGGCTTGGTAAATGAGAGCAAAAAAATGGAGTAATCGCATTTCAACAAGGGTTAGTTCTTCCAAAAAATATGTATATGATGCGACAATTACTAGTTCTACCCAAAAGGTGCTAGTCCAATTACAACAGTTTATTAGACATCAGCCAAATAAGGGCAATAGTAAAGGACTAGAGAATTTTTCAGTTTACATTTCCTGGAGTCCAAAAGTCATACATAATATTGCATGCAACATGACTGTACCCATTTGTACCTCACGAGATGCCATGAGTGTTCCTAATGATTAAATAATATTTGCCTTCTTATTTTTCACATCCCATATTAAGTATGATATACTCAGTAGGTTTCACTCTATGAAACTCATGGATATACATATCCTGAAAGAAAACAAAAAAATAAACCAGAGCAAGTAATTCAGTCAACTCATTTTTTAAGTACTTAATAACTTATTATTGCATACCCACGATCAAGGAAGCTCGCATATGGATCGCTCCTTACAGTAATGTGACCCCATCTTAACTAGCATTAAGGATTAACTCTATACTACCTAGTTGTGTTTACCCCGTAATAGTAACTTTCTTTAACGACCCGGTCGTTTTGATAATTGTAACCACGTTCCCTCATTTATTGCTCATTTTATGCTTAATAATTTTTATGTGACTTGCAGGGTAGTTGGTTCGGTTCTGGTGAGGCTTCGGAATGAGTTGAGACACTTAGTCTCGCGGTTAGAAGCTTAAGTTGAAAAGGTTGATCGAACATTGACTTGTGTGTAAATGGCTTCAGAATGGAGTTCTGATGGTTCCGTTAGCTCCGTTGGGTAATTTTGTGCTTAGGAGCTTGTCCAGATAGTGATTTGGAGATTCGTAGTTCAATTAGGCTTGAAATAATAAAAGTTGAAAATTTAGAAGTTTAACCCAGAGTGGACTTTGTGGTTACCGAGATTGAATTGGAGTTATGGGAGTTGGAGAAGGTCTGTTGTGTCATTTGTGACTTGTGTACAAAATTTGAGGTCAATCGGACGTGATTTGATAGTTTTCGGCATCAAATGTAGAAGTTAGAAGTTCAAAAGTTCATTAGGCTTGAATCGATGCGCGATTCGTGGTTTTAACATTGTTCGATGTGATTCAAAGTGTTGACTAAGTTTGTATCGTATTTTAGGAATTGTTGGTATATATGGTTGAGGTCCCGGGGACCTCATGTGGAGTTCGAATGGTTAACGGATCAAGGTTTGTAATTTAAGGACATTTGTTGTTGGGAGCCTTCTGGTGTGTTCGCACATGTGAGGGTACTGGCCGCAGGTGTGATGCTACAGGTGCGGAGGAAAGAACGTATCAGCGTCTACACAGAAGCGGAATAGCGATCGTAGGTGCAGAAATTGGAACTTGGCTGTGGGCGCGCAGAAGCGGACGTGGGACCACATGTGTGGTCTCGCAGGTGGGAGACTTTGGTCGTAGAAGCGAAAGGTCGGGGTTTGAATGTAAGCCCACCGGTGCAGATTTTTAACCGCAAAAGCAGTGCCACAAAAGCGGCTAAATGGACCGCAGAAGCGGAACCACTACCACTGCATATTAATTCAAGGGTTCGCGATTTTTATCATATTTGGACATTTCAAGCTCGGGCTTAGGCAATTTTCGAGAGAATTTTTAAAGGGATTCTTGAGGTAAGTCACCTTTGGTTATTTGTATTCATTAATTATATTTCCCACCTAGTTTATGTGTGTTTTAGGTGTAATTTGGGAGTTTGATGCTAGGGATTTGGAGAGTTTAATTTGGAAATTTGAGTGGCGACTTGGTGTCGGATTTTGGTAATTTTGGATGGTTGGGCTCGTGATTGGATGAGCTTCTGAATTTTGTGACTTTTATATGATTTCAAGATGTGGGCCCGCGGGCTGACTTTGATCAAGAACTTAGCATTTTATATTGAATTGATTTATATAGCTTGAGTTGATCGTATTGGATTATTTGTTGCTAGATTCAAGGCATTCGGAGGCCGTTTCGCGAGGCAAAGGCTTGTTGGAATAGAGTTTTGCATAGTTTGAAGTTAACACTTCTAAACTTGGTTCCGAGGGTTTGAAACCCAAAACTATGTGTTATGTAATTGTTGTTGAGGTGATTCACATGCTAGGTGATGGGCGTGTGGACGTGCACCCTAAGAATTATGACTTGGTCAATTTCGTGGAACTGTATAGTTGAATAATCTTGTTGTTAAACGTATTTTCACCATGTGGTAGACCAATTAAGCTGCCAACCATGTTAGAAATCATGCTTATGCTCTGTGTTAGTGCTATTGAATTATTTTCTTAATTTGTCAATTTGTACTCAGTTACAACTATTATTTGCATAACATGTCTAACTCTGTAGTGTCCTTTATTTGATACCTAATATCATCATTGTTTGGGCTGATGATAATAGGCTTGAATCATGTAATTTGGCGACTGTTTATGCCCAGCTTAACTATGTTTCACTAGGATAGTTAAATGATGATAAATTGGCTCTAATTGTGAATTTCATATTTTGCAGGAGCGAGTTGCGCGTATGAGGACTTAGAACTATATTTGAAGCTAAATTGAAGCAAGGGAATCCCCTCGAAGCTGAGTACGTTGAAAGAAGAGAGAAAGAAGGGCAAAAATGATGACCTATACTAGCGCGACCGCACTAGCCCAAGAGTTTGAGGCAGAATATTATACCATTTGTGCGGTCAGTAGCGCCCACTAGCGCGACCGCGCTAGTCTAGTTCGGAAAAATATAAGTCAGGGGTAAACTTGGAAGTTCGGGGGTAATTCTGCTTAACCTATAAGAGATCCAGCTTGCCCAAAGGGACATTATCAAGGTTTTTACAGCTTAGTTAAAGGCAAGGAGAGGCTAGACGCAAGGAGGATAATTCAAAATCGAGTTCTTTCTTTCTTCCTTTTGTACTTTACCATTTGTGATGAATTTGGCTATTGTTATGATGAACACTAGTATGAGTAGCTAAATATTTATTCTAAGGTTTTGATGGAACCTATTGAAGGATGAACTTCTTGTTATGTTAATATAGTTTGCCTGGTTTAATCTCTATTTGTTCAACTACGTTCTTGTTGTAGTTAATTGATAGGATCCTCAATTAGTTGTACCTATTTAGTATGTATTACTCGGGTGAGAGTGCATATTTAGGTAATTGTTGAACAACACCACTCCCAGAGTATATGAGGGATCAATAACCGAGGGTTTAAAGGCGGGATTAGGGATAACGAAGCCTTGGGTGAGATCTAAAGTGAGCTATATTAAAAGCCAGCTAGCGTAACTCGAGAGAGTGCGTCAAGTAAATTGTCGCGATTACTCGGGAGAGATTTAATGTAATAATAGTTCTCATGATCGATAGAGACAATTAGGCAAATCTATGTGAAATATAACCGGAAAGGATTCTATCAATAAG
This sequence comes from Nicotiana glauca, assembly GCA_026770625.1. Classification (NCBI taxonomy): domain Eukaryota; kingdom Viridiplantae; phylum Streptophyta; class Magnoliopsida; order Solanales; family Solanaceae; genus Nicotiana; species Nicotiana glauca. The sequence goes on along the minus strand of MU711614.1, from coordinate 128,194 downwards.
GGAAATCACAACCTTAGATCCTTCTCTTAATTGTTTACAACTTAATCATAGTTAGTCCTTAGTTACTTAATTGCAGTCAGTCATAGTTAGTAAAAATATCCTCAATTTTGATTCAAAACATTTGGGAAGTTGGTTACGTAGAATTTAGTGAGTCTAACAAGAGTAATTGATAGGTTAATTCTTTGTGGGTTCGACTCTGGTCTAAATACTCAGATTATATTTGCAACGTCCACTTAGTCCTTTTTATGAGGCATAGTTGGGCGAGATCAAATTTTGGCGTTGTTGCCGGGGAATTAACAGTGTTATCAATTACAATTGAAAGAAATACAAAAATTCTTAGTGTAGTCAGTTTTCTCTATTTCCAATCTAAACATTGAAATTTTAATGTTTGTTGACTTGGTTGTACAGGTGCATGCCTAGAAACTCATCGAGAACTGGTGAAGTATTTGAAGCATTATCAGATCCCGAGAAAGTTTTCAAGGCCTTGAATCGGGCCAACCGTAAAAACAAACAACTGAATAATTCGATCCAGACATGGGGGATAACGTGGTAGACCCAGCTGCGCCATTAGCGCCAGTGGTACCTCTTGTGCCAGAGGCTACTTTGTATGATTGGGCACAACCCACAACAGAGAATTTGGCCACAGCGATTTTAGTCCCGTAGATACAATCTGAATCATTTCAAATTACAAATAACATATTGCACTTGTTTCAAAACAAGGGACTATTTTCGGGGTCACAAATCGAAGATCCTCAATAGCACTTGAAGAATTTCCTTTCAATCTACAAAACTCAAAGGCAACCCAACATAACTCAGGAAGCAATAGAGTTGTTGTTCTTTCCATTCTCAGTGACAGGAGCTGCCAAGGCTTGGATAAACTCACTCCCCATTAATTCCATAGCGACTTGGGAGGAGTTAGTAAAGCAATTTGTGAACAAGTTTCATCCACCTAACAAGACTGCTCAACAAATAGATGAAATTTTGAGTTTTAAACAGAAATCAATGGAGACACTGCAAGAAACATGGGAACGATTCAAAGGGATGTTGGTTATATGTCCGCACCATGGTATTCCAGATCAGGTGTTGGGGCAGTGGTTTTACATGGGTTTGGCAGATAGCGTGAAGGGTAATGTTGATGTTTCAGCTGGTGGAGCATTTTTTAGTAAAACATGGAGAGAAAGCCAGAGTTTACTTGACAAGATGGCACAAAATTCGGGGTGGACAACCAGGAATGAACCTATCACTCCAGTAGTTCACTCAGTGCCCCTAGATCCACCCAATACTCTTGCTGAAAACATGGCCACATTAATGACACAGATGAGTATACTCACCAAAAAAGTGGAAAAGTCAGGGAAAAAGAAGCAGGTACACATTGTAGATACTACCAATGGGGGCTTATGCACATCTTGCATTAGTCCGCCAATTGGTAACCAGTGGAATGCAGAAAGTGATCATCACCACTACCCCGAGGACATGAATTATTTGTCTAATTATGGAGGCCAGAGATAGGGTGGTCAAAATTAGGGCCAACAAAATCAGCCATACAGGCCAGTCTAGCCACGGCTCAATAATGAAAACATGGGAGGTATGAGACCTCACAATAATATGGCGGGTTATAATACTCAAAATCAGCAGTAGGGTTATCATCCTCCTCAGCAGCAGCATGGTGGAAGCCAGGAAGATGGGTTTTCTAGACTCGAGGCAATGATGCAACAGGTTATTGGGTAAAATGCAAAAATGAGCGAAAGAGTAGATACACATGAGTCAGCTATTAAGATTACTGAGGGGCAGATGGGCCAGATTTCGATGTCTTTGAATGATCGTCCTCTTGGGACATTGCCTGCAAACATGAAGGTAAATCCAAAAGATCAAGTTCTGAAGCAGCTAATGGTAGTGAGTCTATGTAATGGTAGAGATTTAGACTTGGATCAAGAGAGGTCTCGAGAAAGCAGACAGGCTTAAACACGTGTACCAGTTCCCATTAAGCTAGATGATTCAACGAAACTGACAGAGGTGACGATGCAGCCTGCCCAGGAAGAACATAACGCACAGATTGAGGCTAAGAAAGAAACTGAGACAGCCTAGGAACAAATAGTTGAGGTGGTATCTGACAAAGAAAATACCTAAATCATTGGGAAAAACAGACCTCTAGCTCCATTCCCACAGAGGCTGGCCAAGTACTAGAAAGAGGAACAATACAAAAAATTCTTGGAGATGCTGAAACAAATCTAGGTAAATATTCCATTGATTGATGCGTTGAAGGAGATGCCTGATTATGCAAAAATGATGAAGGACTTGATGTCCCAAAAATTTGATTTCAAAGACTTGGCCACAATGACTCTTACTCAGACCTGCAGTGATGTGGTGACTAGACCAGTTGCTGAGAAACTGTCTGACCTGAGGAGTTTCACAATTCCCTGCACCATTGTTAACTTTGCTTTTGCCAAGGCACTTTGTGATTTGGGGGCCAGCATAAATCTTATGCCCCTGGCGATCTATAAGAGGTTGAGGATTGGAAGAGCTAAACCCACATCTATGTTGTTGCAGCTAGCCGACAGGAGTATGAAAAGACCCTCTGGGATCTTGGATGATGTGTTGATTTAGGTAAGGAAATTTGTGTTCCCTGCAGATTTTGTTATTCTAGATTGCAAGGTGGATGAAGAAATTCCCATAATTTTGGAAAGGACGTTCTTGTCTACGGGGAGAGATCTCATTAAATGTGAAACTAGGAAGCTCAAGATGATATTGAATGATGAGGAGATAACATTCAATATGTAGAAATCTATGAGGCGACCGAGTGAATTTGCCAATCGCTGTCTTATTGATGTCGTGGATGTAATCGTAGAAGCTGATGATGAAACATTGACTATTAAGGACCCTCTTGCTGCATGTCTGGTAAATTTAGATGAGGTGAATGGAGAAGAATTGGTAGAATGGGTGTTGGCTTTAGAGGGTAGAGGGTCTTGGGATAGAACTCTTGAATTCGAGCCCTGCATATAGAAAATAGAGAAACTCCTCCAGCCAAACGATCCATAGAAGAACCATCAAAGCTGGAATTGAATCCATTGCCTACCCATCTCAGGTATGAGTTTCTTGGACCTAACTCCACATTACCTGTTATTATCTCATCTAGTTTGTTAGATGTGCAGGCACAACAACTTTTGCAGGTATTCAAGGAGTGCAAGAATGCCATTGGGTAGACCATGGCAGATATTAAGGGGTTTAGCTTGGCATATTGTATGCATAAAATTCTGCTAAAAGAGGGACACAAACCTTCCAAAGAGCACCAAAGAAGGATGAACCCCAACATGAAGGAAGTGGTAAAGAAAGAAATGATTAAGTGGTTGGATGCGGGAATCATTTTCCCAATCTCTGACAGGAACTGGGTTAGCCCGGTTCAATGTGTTCCTAAGAAGGGTGGCATGACGGTGGTCAAAAATGATAACAATGAGTTGATCTCTGCAAGAACCGTCATAGGCTGGAGAATTTGCATAGACTACAAAAAATTAAATCTGGCCACCCGGAAAGACCATTTCCTACTTCCCTTTATTGATTAGATGCTTGACAGATTGGTAGGGAGGTCTCACTTCTATTTTGTGGATGGGTACTCAGGGTACAATCAAATCTCCATTGCACCAGAGGACAGAGAGAAGACCTCTTTCACTTGCCCATATAGCATTTATGCTTTTCGGAGGATGCCCTTTGGCCTATGCAATGCACTCGCCACATTTCAGAGGTGTATGATGGCTATATTCACTGACATGGTCTAAGATATAAGGAGGTGTTCATGGATTATTTCTTAATGGTGGGAAACTCATTCGACGAGTGCCTTATAAATTTGGCCGAGTGTTGAAATGATGTATTGAGACTAACCTGGTTCTTAATTGGGGGAAATGCCATTTCATGGTACAAGAGGGAATAGTCTTGGGACACTGGGTATCAAGTAAAGGAATCGAGGTGGATGGTTCTAAAGTTGACGTGATGGCAAAGCTTCCAACTCCCACTTCAGTCAAGGTAATCAGGAGCTTCCTCGGGCATGCCAGTTTTTACCGGATATTCATAAGAGACTTCTCAAAAATTGCCAACCCTCTCCGTAAGTTGTTAGAAAAATATCTCCCCTTATTATTTGTTGTGATTGCAGGGTAGCATTTGAGGAGTTGAAAAAGAGGCTAGTCACAACACCCATCATTGTTGCCCCCGACTGGGAGCAACCATTCGAACTCATATGCGACACCAGTGATTACGCAGTGGGGGCAGTGCTGGGACAGCAAAAATACAAGCTAATGCACCCAATCTACTATGCCAGTCGAACGCTGAGTGGAGCCCAGCTAAACTACACTGTAACTGAAAAGGAGATGTTGGCTGTGGTGTTTGCATTCGACAAGTTCATATCATACCTGATTGTCTCTAAGGTAATTGTATATACTGATCATGCAGCTCTGAAGTACTTGATTGAGAAGAAGGAGTCCAAACCGTGCCTAATTTGTTGGGTGTTGTTACTGCAAAAGGGCACAGAAAACCAAGTCGCTGATCATCTATCACGACTTGAAGGAGCTAAAAACTCAGTTGAGGTTGAAGATATTCTGGAAACCTTTCCAGGCGAGTAGCTACTCACTACAAGTCTTGAGGAAGTGCCATGGTATGCAGACTTTGCAAATTACCTGGTAAGCGGTATAGTTCCTTATGACCTTTCCTTTGTGCAAAAGAAAAAGTTTTATCATAACTGCCGTATGTATTATTGGGATGAACCTTATCTGTTTCGAATTTGTATTGACAACATGATTTGGAGGTGTGTCCCTGAGATAGAACAATCTTCTATTTTGCAGGTATGTCATGCATCGACGTATGGAGGGAATTTTGGCAGAGTCAGGACGACAGCTAAAGTGCTAGAATCCGGGTTCTATGGGCAAACAGTGTTTAAGAATGCACATCAATGGGTGAAGGGCTGTAATGAATGTCAGTGAATCGGCCATTTCCCGTCGCTATGAGATGCCCATGAACCCAATTCAAGAGGTTGAAGTGTTTGATGTCTGGGGGATAGACTTCATGGGCCCCTTCGTCACCTCCTTTGGCAATAAGTACATACTTCTTGTTGTAGATTACGTGTCCAAATGGGTGGAAGCTGCAACACTTCCCACCAATGATGCAAGAGTGGTGGTGGGGTTTTTTAAGAAGAACATAGTCACCCATTTCGGGACCCCGAGAGCTACTATAGATGACGAGGGCAATCATTTTTGCAATCGAGAAGTTGCTAGCAAAGTATGATGTGCGCCACAAGGTGGCAACACCATATCATCCTCAGACCAATGGACAGGTCGAAGTATCTAATAGAGAGATAAAGAGTGTACTGACCAAAACTGTGAATGCCATAAGAACTGATTGGGCGAAAAAGCTAGATGATGCACTCTGGGCCTACAGAACTACTTTTAAAACACCAATTGGTATGTCACCATATAAGTTGGTGTTCAGGAAGGCCTGCCACTTGCTAGTGGAACTTGAACATAGAGCTTGGTGGGCAATGAAACATCTGAATCTAGACTTTGAGGTTGCGGGCACAACGAGAGTCATAGAATTGCATGAGCTCGATGAGTTCTGATATCTTGCTTTTGAGAGCACAAGGTTGTACAAGGAAAGAATGAAGAGGTTGCACGACAAGAACATTGTTGAGTGACATTTCAACCCCGAGGATATTGTATTGCTCTATAACTCAAGATTAAGGCTATTTCTGGGTAAGCTCAAGTCACGATGGTCTGGCCCATTTCGAGTGGTCAAAGTATTCCCTTCAATAGCTATAAAGATTGCCTCAGAGAAAGACTCTCATACATTTAGAGTCAATGGACAGAGATTGAAACTATATGTGGGCATGAATGAACCAAAGGAAGTGATAGAGATCCACCTGACTAAACCTCAGAGGTCGAGCGAGCCTTAAATATGCTTGTCTACGTCGTGCCGTGATGTTAAATCAAGCGCTGCATGGGAGGCAATCCATTGATTTATTGTAATCATCGTGCCACAATATTAACTAAAGCGTTGGTTGGGAGGCAACCCAATGATAGTACTATTTGTTAATTTTGAGTTTGGGAAGTACTAACCGATACAGGTGAGCTTGAGCAGGTGACAAGTCCATCAGACATGGAAAGAATAGGTAAAAAAATGAAAAAAATTGTGCCCAGGAACGCGCCCATGACCCACCGCGCTACAGAACACGCATATTGGCAAACATTCTTCCTCAGTTCCCAAACACTAGCGCGACCATGCTACTGACCGCGCTTGTGACCGAGCTAGTGAACACACATATGGCCAAGTGTTCTTCCTGGACGGCCACGCTCGTACCGCGCTACGACCGCATTGGTCCCGCCCATCTGACGCATTTTTTTCATTTAACTTAATAATAGTTTTTTCTTATTTCAATATTTTCCTTTAGTCTAATTAGCCCCACCCCCTTATCTAATTCCCCCT
>MU711614.1:55451-121067 GCA_026770625.1 Nicotiana glauca | reverse complement strand
CTTATCTAATCCCCCCCCCCTTCAACCCTATATTTCCCTCACGCTCAAAGCAAAACACAAGACACCCCAACCCTAACCCCCTTCTTCTTCAGAATTCCATCTTCTTCAACTCCCCTTTTATTCAAATTCCCAACCCACCTTCCCCAAGTTTCAAGCCACGCTCTCCCCTACTCTTCTTCACTTCTCCCCGCATTCTCTCACTACAGGTATGATTTCTTTGTGCCATTTTTCTTTTTTTTTTCAAGATTTTCATTTTTCTTTGTTTCATTTATGTAGTGGCTTTTTCTTTACTTTTCTTAGTAGAAATTTGTAGCATATGTTGTAGTGATTATGGGTGGTAAGGTTGGTGGAGGTGTAGCTTGAATTAGTATGTGATTTTGGGGATATTGTTGTGGTATTGGGGTTGTAACATGTTTAAAATAGGGTGTGAGTATATAATGCCCCCAAGGTGTTTGTTTAAATGCCTCAGTGAATATAATTGAGTAATTGTGACAAGTTGTGCATGTGACTTCTGAGTAACCGCATTGCGTAATAATTTTCTTCGGTTGTGCTAATGTTATTCCTTTCTCTAGGTACTATGGATCCATCTAGGAAATGTTGCACCGTAGGTGCCTCTTCCAACAGTCAAGCTGGATCGTCCAGGGCGCGCGGGTCATCTCCTACTCGACCCTTTGATAGTAGCAAGTTCGTATCTACCAAGGCTCAGGACTGCTTTGCGGATAAGGCCTCTAAGAAGCCAATACCGAAAAAGGGCATAAATATAGGGTCGGTCCAGTTGGACTTCCCTCACATGTATACTGATCTGGTAAGGTGGGGGTTACAAACCTTCATTGACGAGCCGGGCGAGGGGAATGTGATGGTTGTCCGCGAGTTTTACGCCAAGTTGAAAGAACATGTGAATGGCGTAGTAACTGTGTGCATAAAGGTGGTGGATGCCTCTGTGGAGGCTATACAGAGGATGTACTAGTTGCCCCCTCCTGTGGATCCATATGATGACTATTATGAAGGGTATGCCAGATCACACACGCAGTGGGCGATGTTCTTTAAAATAATCTGTATACCCAGAAAGGAAATTGTTTGGATGAAGTATGGTCGGAATTTTCAATCCGCGGCGCTAAACTTTGAAGGGAAGTGCTAGTTGTATGTTATCAACAACCGCCTAATCCCGTCTTCCAACACTACGGAGGTGAATGGTCCTCAAGCGGCTTTGGTTTGGTGCTTTATTAATGGTAACAACTTTGACGTGGCCAAAGTGATTCTTGAGGAGATGTTCACCCGTTTTTCGATGAAAAGGTATGGATTCTTCTTCCCTTCCTTGGTTGCTAAACTTTGCCGGGCAGCACGGGTGCCAAAAAATCTGGATGTTGATGGGAGAGTGCCAAGAGACCACAAGTTCCGAGCAGACAAGGTCACTACTGGTAAGGAGCCAGTGGCAGCAGGTGGTGATGATACTGGTGAATCTGATGACTCTGAGGATGAGGAGGCTGAGCAGGAGGATATGGGGGCCGAGCCACAGGCCCGTGAGCAAATTGCAGAAGCTGCAGCGCCATCTAGGATTGTAGCACCATCTGGAATTGCTCGGGTTACCCGGTTAACAGCTTTGGAGTAGGAGGTGGCTGGATTGCATACCTTGGTCTCTGAGTTGGGTACACGTGTTAACGCGGTGGCTGCTCAGAAGGTGAAATCAGAGAAGAAAATATTGGGCTGGTTGAGAGCTCTAGGTCGTGCTTGCAATTTGAACCCAGATACGGTCTCCGATAAAGAGTGATATTTCAGGGAAGTTCCTTTACCTCACTGTTCTTTATTTTGTATGTCATGAGGACATGTCTTCCTTTTAAGTGTGGGCGATTGTTTGATATTTCTTTGTTTCTTTTTGATTGCTTTTGGTGGTTTGAGTAATAGTAAAATAAGGTAAGTTTAAAGTAGATAAGTTGACTTGTCCCGACAACGGATCTCTTTCAACGAGGTTTTTAAGGTTCTAAGTCGACGTAAAAAATCTAAAAAAAAAAATAACAGGAATATCGGGACTCTTCCTGATGACAAATCTTTTAGACAGTTTTCTTGAGGGAAATAAGTCTAAAGAATCTAAATAAAATACCAAAAAGTTTTTTTGTTTTAGGTAGTGTAGTCACTCCCCCTTAGTTTTTCTTTGGGCCGCGGTTCTTTTCCAAGGGTTTTGCTTGAACCGGGTGTAGTTAGTTTTTGTTTATTTTGTTTTTAGTTTTTAGTTAGTATTGATGGGCTACGAGTTGAAATAGAAAGAGACACCTTTGGCGTTGATACACCTAAATACAGTAGACACTAGAGTGTAACGCTTAGTCTCAGTAGTTGATTCTTACTAGAGTGCCTTAAATTGTATGTTTGTAACTGACTCGAATACTCAAACGAGAGTGCCTTGATAAGCCAATCTGGAGTAAGTCATGTGCCATGTGTGTGTGAGTTGTATTGTATTCTATGCTCTATATTTGATGCGTAGAACTTGCCCCGTGTGTTTCCAAAGCAAAATAGTAGCTCTATTCAGTCTTAGAAGTGATATAGACATTTCTTTGTTAATCCATATATATAAAGTAGACCCACCTAAATGTAATACATCGTAGTCAACCCCGTTGTGCCTATAAGCCTGTTTCTTTGGCAACCACATTACGAACCTTACCCAATTGTTTGAATGGCCCATCTTTTTGAACCCCTTTACCTCCTATGAGCACTCGAATAATCTTGAAATATGCAAAAGCTAAAGTGTACGGTGGTGGTTTGGTTTTTGAGTGGAACCGATGAAATAGAGGAAAGGTGCAGTTTTTGGAAAAGTAAAAGAATAAGAACCACTTAAATAAAAGAAAAATAAAAAAAGAAAAGAATGAGTAAATATAGTAGTTGATAAGTGGTGACTTGATACAATTGTACCTAATGGAGTGGGATGTTATAAATAAAAATGCGTTGGAATGTCTGGTTGACATAAGTATGGTTTTGAAGGTTATATCCCAATATATCCTACTCATCCCTTAGATTACATTGCAACCAAGTGAAGTCCTAATTGATCTTAGACTGAATGAGCTCGATTAGTAGAGTAGTACACTACGAGCAAGTCTATGGTGCATCTTTGTGGCATGTGAATATTCTTTTTGAGAGTGAGCGAATTTTAGATGTGAGGACATGTGATTCACGAAGGAAAGGTAAGTGTTGACTTCTGTATAGAGTAATTTGAGTAAGTACGAATATTGCACGGCACATGAGAGCCGATTTTTGAGGCAAAGATTGTGCACTACTAAGCGTAACTTTGGTAATTTGTTCTTGGTGTGATACGTTAGGGGAAAAGCTTAGTGAAGGGACCTTTATAGAGTGTGGTGGATTGTTCGGGACTAGCAATTATTTATGCCCCAGCTTGACTATGTTTCACTATTATAGGATAATTAAATGATGCCTAACTGTGAATTTCATGTTTTGTAGGAGCGAGTTACGCGTATGAGGACTTTGAACTGTATGTGGAGCTAATTGAAGCAAGGGAAGCCCCTCGGAGCTGAGTACATTGAAAGAAGAGAGAAAGAAGGGCTGAAATGATTACCCTGACTAGCGCGACCATGCTAGCCCAGGAGTTCGAGGCAGAATGTTATGTTATATGTGCGGTCAGTAGCGCGACCACGCTAGTCTGGTACGGAAAAATATAAGTCAGGGGTAAACTTGGAAGTTCGGGGGTAATTCCACTTAACCTGTAAGAGGTCCAGCTCGCCCAAAGGAACATTATCAAGGTTTTTACAGCTTAGTTGAAGGCAAGGAGAAGCAAGAGGCAAGGAGGATAATTCAATATCGAGTTCTTCCTTTCTTCTTTTTGTACTTTACCATTTGTGATGAATTTGGCTATTGTTATGATGAACACTAGTATGAGTAGCTAAATATTTAGTCTAAAGTTTTGATAAAACCTATTGAATGATGAACTTCTCATTATGTTTATATAGTTTGACCGGTTTAATCTCTATTTGTTCAACTACGTTCTTATTGTAGTTAATTGATAGGATCCTCAATTAGGTGTGCCTATTTAGTATGTATTACTCGAGAGAGAGTTCATATTTAGGTAATTATTGAACAACACCACTCCCAAAGTATATGAGGGATCAATAATCGAGGGTTTAAAGGCGGGATTAGGAATAATGAAGCCTTTGGTGCAATCTAAAGTGAGTTGTATTAAAATCCATCTAGCGTAATTCGATAGATTGCGTCTAGTAAATTGTCGTGATTACTCAGGAGAGATTTACGGCAATAAGATTTCTCATGATCGATAGAGGCGATTAGGCAAATCTATGTGAAACATAACCGGAAGGGATTTCATCAATAGGAAAAATCACAACCTTAGATCCTTCTCTTAATTGTTTAAAACTTAATCATAGTTAGTCCTTAGTTACTTAATTGCAGTCAGTCATAGCTAGTAAAAATATCCTCAATTGTGATTCAAATCATTTGGGAAGTTAGTTACATAGAATTTAGTGAGTCTAACAAAAGTAATTGATAGGTTAATTTCTTGTGGGTTCGACTCGGGGACAAATACTCAGATTATATTTGCAACGTTCGCTTAGTCCTTTTTATAAGGCATAGTTGGGCGAGATCAGCAGCTTATCATGATTCTGGCGAGCCCAAAAGACAGGTGTCATTAATGACTAAGTGAGGCTAAGGGTATATTGTGAGTGATATTCATAGGATCGGGCTGCACACCGCAACATGCTTTATTCATGCTAGGATTTGGATTATTATAGCGCTTGGGCTGGATCGACCCCTCCTGAGGCTGCATATCCATGATGGGTGCAATGCTAGTAGTTATTTACATTTGGGTTGTATATTCCCTGATTTATTTACTTGTGGGATGGATCTGTCCTGGTTTATTTTTATTTGGGCGAGATTTGCCCTGTTTTGTGTTGAGTTTTATTGCAAAACCTGAAAGCATGTCTAAATTCTCTTACCTTTACTTGTAGATTATGAACTTCAGAGGTATTACTATAATATTTTCCATAAAGCTATGTAATATTAATACTGCATGTGGATTTTAGTACTCAAACTTGTCACTATTTTCAGTCCAAAGGTTAAATTTGTTACTTATTGAGGTTGTTGTACTCATGCTACCCCTGCACCCTGTGTGCAGATCCAAGTGCTTCCGAACATGACGATTGTTGATTCGTAAAGTTCAGACGTTCGAAGATCATCGAGGTAGTTGTTTGACGTATGCAGACCTTGTCTTTCCTCACCTATGTTTCTGTTATTTATTCAGTTCTACTTTCTAGACAGTGTACTAGACTATGTCATTATGTGGATGCTCATGTACTCTGTGAAACCCCAGTTTTAGGAGAAACTTATGTTTTGAGTTATGATATTCGATCTCATTTTTGTGAGATTCTTATTTATTTAATTAATTAATTATTTTTACTATCTTTCAAAGTGGAAAGTGTTGGAAATGTTTGAGTAGTCGGTTTGCCTAGTACTATGATAGGCGCCATCACGACAAGTTGGGTTTTGGGTCGTGACAAGTTGGTATTAGACCCTGGGTTACATAGGTCTCATGAGTCATGAGCAGTTTTAGTAGAGTCTTGCGAATCGATACGGAGGCGTATGTACTTTTCTTCGAGAGTCTGCCAAACCCTTAAAAATCTTCAGATTCTTGTATTCTTGTCATGCAAATTTGTTGATTCCGAGAACTAAACTTCTGCTATTATATTCTCTCACAGATGGTGAGGACATGTGCTACCGGACAACACAGACGGCCACCAATACCACCGTCTAGGGCCACAAGAGGTCGGGGTCATAGTAGGGTTCGTGGTAGAGGCAGAGGTGCAGCTCATACAGTAGTTAGAGCAACACCTATAGATCCACCAATTTCTCCAGCTCAAGAACAGATTCTAGATGTGGTGGAGCCAATGGGGCAAGCTCAGGCACCAGCGGTGCCCATTATGATTCCAGGCCTTCAGGAGGCTTTGTCTTAGATTTTGATGGTATGCACTAGCCTTGCTCAGGCGGTTCTTTTCAAACTGCTCCAGCAGCTTCTTAGGCCGGGGAAGGTACTTAGACTCCTGTGGCCCGTACTCAGAGCATGTGATACAGGGACTTCAGACACTAGGGGAATTACTAGCCTAGCTAGTTGTAGTTGCTCAGGACCTGGTAGGTCCCGTTATGACTGATGATGAGCAGAGGATACTAGAGAGATTTGTGGGGCCCCAGCCTCCATCTTTTAGTGGGGCTGAGTTTGAGGATGCCTAGGACTTCTAGGATAGGTGCTAGTAGATTCTTTGCATGGTGGGTATTCTCAAGACCAGTGGAGTCTCATTCACTACTTTTCAGTTTACTGGGGCTACCTTTAGATGGTGGGAGGCCTATGATAGGCGCACTCTAGTTGGCGCAGCACCACTTACATATCATGAGTTCTCCGTTGTCTTCTTGGAAAAGTTTATGCCACAGACTCGTAGGGAGGACCTGCGCAGATAGTTTGAGTAGCTACGTTAGAATGGCATGTCTGTGACCTAGTATAAGATGAGGTTTTCAGAGTTGGCTCATCATGCAGTTTGGTTGGTTCCCACTAAGATGGAGAGGATTAGAAGGTTTATTGATAGCTTCTACTATTAGTACCATTTTGTTATGACTCGGAAGAGTGTATCAGGTGTAACATTCAACGAGGTAGCTGATATCTCTCGGTGCCTGGAGATGGTTCATAGTGAGGAGCGTGAGGAGAGGGAGGCCAAGAGGCCACATGGTTCAGGTGGTTTCAATGGTGTTCCTTCTAGGGACAGTCCTACCAAAGTAGGGGTCGTCCTTATAGGCCTGCTTAGATGGATTGTCCAGTTTATCGTGATGCATCATCCAATCATGGTTCATACAGTTCTAGGCCGGGTTAGTAATCTCTCAGTGCTCTCCCAGCTTAGAGTTCATCTCGTGCACCTTCAGTTCAGGGTTCATCAATGCTAGGTTCTTTTGGTAGTTATTCTAGTTCTCAAGATTCCCCCCAGTATTTGCCACCGTTTTCTGAAAGGGGATGTTTCGAGTGTGGAGAATTGGGTCATTTGAAAAAATTTGACCCCGCCTTACGGGAGGTCCATCTTAGCAGAGGAGGAGTCAGTACACGACTTCAGCACCAGTTACTTCACTAACTGCCCAGCCAACTCGAGGTGGGGCTCACGCATCTAGGGGTAGCCCTATAGAGAGAGTCTGATAAGGAGGCGGCCAAGTCCGATTCTATGCTATTCCTACCATGCCAGATATCGTTTCTCCAGACGTAGTGATTATAGGTATTGTCTCAGTATGCCATATTGACACTTCTATATTATTTGACCATGGTTCTACTTATTCGTATTGGGCGAATGAATACTAGATTTGATCTCTTATTACTTAGTATAGTTGATTTTAGCGTGATCTTGGGTACGGATTGTTTGTCTCCATGTCATGCAATTTTGGATTGTCACGCTAAGACCATGAGATTGGCAATGTCGGTTTCCAAGGATCGAGTGGAGAGGTTCTCTAGATTATGTTCCCAGCATGTTGATTTCGTACTTAAGGCCCAACGGATAGTTGGGAAGGGATGTCTTTCATATTTTTCCTTTGTGAGGGATATTGGAGTTGATACTCTTACTATTAATTTTGTTCTGGTGGTGTGAGACTTCCCAAATATATTTCCTGCAGATTTGCCAAGCATGCCGCCCGATAGGGATATTGACTTTGGTATTGACTTGGTGCCGGGCACTCAGTCCACTTCTATTCCTCCGTATCGTATGGCACCATCTAAATTGAAGGAGTTGAAAGAGCAGCTTTAAGAACTTCTTGATAAGGGATTATCAGGCCTAGTGTGTTGCCTTGTGGTGTATCGGTTCTGTTTGTGAAGAAGAAGGATGGTACTATTCGGATGTGCATCGGCTATAGGCAGTTGAACAAAGTTACAATTAAGAATAAGTATCATTTGCCACGCATTGATGATCTATTTGAACAACTTTAGGGAGCGAGGGTGTTCTCTAAGATTTATTTAAGGTATAGGTATCACCGGTTGAAGATTTGGGGCTTGGATATTCCAAAGCAAACATTCAGGACTCGTTATGAGTTCTTTGTGATGTCTTTTGGGCTAACCAGTGCCCCAACAACATTTATGCATATGATGAATAGTGTATTTTAGCCTTATCTTGACTCATTTGTCATAGTATTCATTGATAATATCCTTGTGTACTCACGTATCCAAGAAGATCCTGCGCAACATTTGAGGATTGTACTACAATAGTTGAGGGAGGAGAAACTTTATGCCAAGTTCTCAAAGTGTGAGTTTTGGCTTAGTTTGGTGGCGTTCTTGGGGCATATAGTGTCTAGTGAGGAGAGTAAGGTGGATCCGAAGAAGATATAAGTGTTTTAGAGTTGGCCCAAATCGTCCTCATCTATTGAGATTCAGAGCTTTCTCGGTTTGGCGGATTATTATCATTGCTTCGTGGAAGGTTTCTCATCTATTGCATCGCGTTTGAACAAATTGACCAAGAAGGGTGCTCCTTTCAGGTGGTCGGATGAGTGTGAGGAGAGATTTTCGAAGCTCATGACTGCCTTGACCACAATTCCAGTTCTAATTTTGCGTTCAACTTCCAGCTCTTATACAGTGTATTGTGATACTTCTCGGATTGGTATTGGGTGTGTCTTGATGCAGGGGGTAGAGTGATTGCTTATGCTTCACGTTAGTTGAAACCTCATGAGAAGAACTACCCAGTTCATGATTTGGACTTGGCAGCCACCGTTCATGCATTAAAGTTTGGAGGCACTATCTCTACAGTGTGTCTTGTCAGATATTTATAGATCATCGAAGTCTCCAACACTTGTTCAAATAAAAGGATCTAAATTTGAGACAATGGAGATGGTTGGAGCTGCTAAAGGACTATGATATTACTATTCTGTATCACCTTGGGAAGGCCAATATAGTGGTCGATGCCTTGAGTATAATGGCGGTGAGTATGGGTAGCCTTGCATTCATTCTTGTTAGTGAGAGACCATTTGCACTTGATGTTCAGGCCTTGGCCAACCAGTTAGTGAGATTGGATGTTTTGGAGCCTAGTCGGGTTCTAGCTTGTGTGGTTTCTCCATCTTCCTTATTTGATTGTATCAAAGAGCGCCAATATGATGATCTTTATTTGATTTTCCTTAAGGACAAGGTTCAGCACGGTGATGCCAGGGGCTTACTATTGGGGATGATGGGGTGTTGAAGATGTATGGTCGGATTTGTATGCCTAATATATATGGTTTACGAGATTTGATTCTTGAGTAGGCCCACAAATCATGGTATTCCATTCATTCGGGTGCTGTGAAGATGTACCAGGACTTGAGACAGCATTATTGGTGAAGGAGGATAAAGAAGGATATAGTGGGGTTCGTAGCTTGGTGCCTAAACTGTCAGTAGGTGAAGTATGAGCATCAGAGGCCGGGTGGATTACTTTAGAGTCTTAACATTCCAGAATGGAAACGGGAGCGTATCACCATGGATTTTGTAGTTGGGCTCCCACGGACTTCGAAGAAGTTTGATGCTATTTGGGTGATTGTGGATCGGCTGAGCAAGTTCGTGCACTTCATTCCAATTAGGACTACTTATTCTTTGAGCGGTTGGTTGAGATGTATATCCTCGAGATTGTTCGCCTTCATGGTGTGCCGATGTCCATAATTTCAAATCGGGGAATGCGATTTACATTGCAGTTTTGGAGAGCAGTACAGGGAGAGTTGGGTACCCAGGTTAAGTTCAGTACAACATTTCACCCTTGGACGGACGAATAGTCCAAGCATACTATTTATATATTTAAGTATATGCTACGTCTTTTGTCATAGATTTTTGGGTTTCTTGGGTTCAGTGAGTTTGCCTACAACAACAGCTACCAGTCGAGCATTCAGGTGGCTCTATATGAGGCTTTGTATGGGAGACGTTGTCGATCTACTGTGGGTTGGTTTGAGCCGGTTGAGGCTAGGATATTAGGTACTGACTTGGTTCAAGATGATTAGGCAAGGTTAAATTAATTCACGATCCGCTTCGCATGGCGCAGTCTAGGCAGAAAAGTTACACCGATAAGAAGGTTCCTGATGTTGCTTACTTGGTTTGGGAGAAGGTACTGCTTAAGGTTTCACCCATAAAGTGTGTTATGAGGTTCATGAAGAAGGTCAAGTTAAGCCCTCAGTATATTTGGTCGTTTGAGCTGCTTCAGAGGATTGGAGATATGGCTTACAAGCTTGCCTTACCACCTAGTCTGTCAAGTATGTATCCAGTATTTCTTGTTTCTATGCTCTGTAAGTATGTCGGGGATTCATCTCATGTTTTGGATTTCAGTACGATTTAGTGGGATGGTGATTTGACTTATGATGTGGAGCCGGTGGCCATTTTGGGTCGATAGGTTTGAAAGTTGAGGTCAAAGGACATAGCTTCAGTTAAGGTGCATTGGAGAGGTTATCCAGTTAAGAAAGCTAGTTGGGGGACCGAGCAGAAGACGCAGAGCATATATTCACGCCTATTTAAGACTCCAGGTATGTTTCTAGACCAGTTCGAGGATGAATATTTGTTTACGAAGGGAAGGATGTAACGACCCATCTGATCATTTTGAGAGTTGTAGCCATGTTCCCCCATTTATTTATCATTTTATGATTAATAGTTTCTAGTTAACTTGCTGGGGTAGATGGTTCGGTTCTGGGATGGCTTCGGATTAGTTGAGACACTTAGTCGAGGTTGGAAGCTTAAGTTCAAAAGGTTGACCAGATGTTGGCATGTGTGTAAATGGCTCCGGAATGGAGTTTCAATGGTTTCGTTAGCTCCGTTGGATGATTTTGGGCTTAGGATCGTGTCTGGATAGTGATTTGTAGGTACATAGTTCAATTAGACTTGAAATGACTAAAGTTGGAAATTTAGAAGTTTGACCAAGAGTTGACTTTGTGGTTACCAGTGGATTGGGGTTCCGGGTGTTGGAGTAGGTGCGTTCTGTTATTTTGTGACTTGAGTGAAAAATTTGAGGTCAATCAGATGTGATTTGATAGGTTTCCGCATCGTATGTAGAATTTAGAAGTTCAAAGTTTATTAGGCTTTATCGACACACAATTCATGATTTAGCATTGTTTAATGTGACTTGAAGGCTCGACTAAGTTCTTATCGTGTTTTAGGAATAGTTGGTATATTTTCTTGAGGTGCCAGGGGCCTTGGGTGGAGTTTGGATGGTTAAGGGATTAAGGTTTGGAATTTAAGGAATGTTGAGTGTTCGCACTTGCGAGGGTATGGGTCGCAGTTGCGAAGGAAGGAGTATACCTACGTGTCCGCAAAAGCAGAATGGCGGTTGCAGGTGCGTAAATTGGAACTTGGCTCTAGGCGCGCAGAAGTGAACATAGGACCCCAGGTGTGAGTCTTTGGCCGTAGAAGCACCAGGTCAGGGGTTGAGTCTAAGCCCGCAAGTGCGGATTTTTAACCTCAAAAGTGATGCCACATAAGCGGCTAAATAAATTGCAGAAGCAGAACCACTAGCAGTGCATATTAATTCAAGGGTTCACGATTTTTTATCATATTTGGACATTTCAAGCTCCGGCTTAGGCAATTTTTTTAGAGGATTTTCAAAGGGATTCTTGAGGTAAGTCACTTATGGTGATTTGTATTCAATAATTATGTTCCCCGTTGACTTTCCCACCTAGTTTATATGTTTTTGAGGTATAATTTTGGGAGTTTGAGGCTAGGGGTTTGGAGAGTTTAATTTGGGGATTTGAGTTGCGATTTGGAGTCGGATTTTGGTAATTTTGGGATGGTTGGACTTGTGATTGGATGGGCTTCCGAATTATGTGAGTTTTATAGGATTTCGAGAGGTGGGCCCATGGGATGACTTTTGAGTTGACTTTGATTACAAACTTAGAATTTTATATGGAATTTATTCCTATAGCTTGAGTCGATCACATCGAATTGTTTGTGGCTATATTCGAGGCATTTGAAGGCCATTTCGTGAGGCAAGGACTTGTTAGAGTAGAGTTTTGCATAGTTTGAGGTAAGCAACATTTCTAAACTTGGTTATGAAGGTATGAAACCCCAAATTACTTGTTACGTAACTGTTGTTGAGGTGACTCACATGTTAGGTAATGGGCGTATGGGTGTGCACCGTAAGAGTTGCGACTTGGTCAATTTCGTGGAGCTGTATAGTTGAATAATGTTGTTGTTACCCGTATTTTCACCATGTGTTAGAGAAAATGCTGCTAGTCATGTTAGAAATCCTATTTAGGCTCCGTGTTGGTACCGTTGGGACCCACAAAGGTCATGTTACATGTTGAATTTGTCAATTTATACTTAGTCACAACTATTATTTGCATAACATGGCTAAGTCTATGTTCTCCTTTATTTGATACCTAAAATTATCATTGTTTGGGTTGATTATCATAATTCTGGCGAGCCCGAGAGACTGGTGAGATTAATGACTATGTGAGGTTGAGGCTCTATTGTGAGTGATATTCATGGGATCGGGCTCCACATCGCAAGAGGCTTTATTAATTCATGCCAGGATTTGGCTTATTATAGCGCTTGGGCTAGATCGATCCCTGAAGAGTCTACACATCCACAGTGGGCGCAATGCTAGCAGTTATTTACATTTGGGCTGGATCTGCCCTGATTTATTTACATGTAGGCTGGACCTGCCTATATGCATTTAGGTTGGATCTGCCTTGGGCTGGATCTGCCCTATTCTGTGTTGAGTTTTATTGCAAAACCTGAAAGCATGTCTAAATTATTGTACCTTTACTTATAGATTATGAAGTTCTCAGATACCACTGTCATATTTTCCGTAAATTTTTGTAGTGTTAATATTTCATGTGGACTGTAATACTCAAACTCGTTGTTGATACCCAATTTTTTTCTTGTATTTTAAATATGAAAAATACCTTTCAAATAGCATATGTATGCATATATAAGTATGTCCAAGGGTTTTCCTATTTTTCCTTAATTTTTTAAAGATTTTTAAATCATTTTTTGTTACCCTATTTAATCAAGAAAACCCAATAAGTAATCTCCAAATTGTCATTTTGGCAATTCACTTATTGGATTCCCATATTTATACCAAAATATAGCTAACATAATTTTTGTATATTTTTACAAATTTATTTAGTAATTTTAAAGCTAATTGCAGTATTAGCCTATTTTAAGATTTAATTATGTTTGTAATTGTAAACTTGACTCCAATAATTTATTTTCTTAATTATATATTACGAATCATTTTAGTACCTTTAATTCATTTCCAGAAATCATTTCACTAATTTTATAAAATAAATAAGGGAAAAGTGGCTATTTAAATACTAGCCCCATTTATTTCAGTTGTAGCCTTAAATCAACCCCTCAATTGAACCCAATATCAATTTCAATTATCCAACCCAATTCCTAAAATTACCCGACCCTCAACCCTTTAAAATAACCCACCTGGTCCCCCTCTTAATCCCAGCCGTTGATCTGTTTGCTCACCCTCTTCCTTTCCTTTTTAATTTCACAATACCCCCAAACCCTACTCATTTCTCACCGATAGCCACCCCTGGATTCCCCCTCTCCCAAATTCTCTCTCAGAAACCCTAGCCGTCTCCCTCTATTCCCACCCTAAAACCACCAGAATCTATGGCTTCCAAGGCCATTGAAGTCTTATACCGACCTCATATGAGTCCTACACGCCTGGTTTTTTAAGATTCAATACCTGACCACGACGAAGCTTGGTCCAGGCTTCGTTTGATTCGAGTTCTATAGCCATCTCCGGCATTGCTCCGGCATGCCATGGCTGTTCGAGCCTGACTTCGACCTCTCCTGCTTAGATCAACAACCATCCAAGCCTTTCTCACCGTTTGAGTCCCTCTGAAACCCTAACTTTTGAGGTTATTCTATTTTTCTTTCGATCTGTTCTAGATCCGTTTTTTTCCTGAACTTTTAAATGATTTCTTGATATTTCTTTCAAAAGTTATATTTTCAAAACCGTTATATTTTTCGGATTTAGGGTATTTTTTCTACTGTGTTCTTATATGTTTCTCTATTGCGTTCTTTATATGTTCTTCTACTGTGTTCTTTGTGTGTTTCCTCTACTATGTTTCTTGTTAAGTTTCTTCTACCATGTTCTTATCAGTTTCCTCCACTGGTCTTATATGTTTCTCTACTGGTTCTTTATACGTTTTGCCTATTTTGTTCTTGTTAAGTCTCTTCTAATATGTTTCTTAATGTGCTTCTCATACTGTTCTTATTAGATTCTTTCGCTGGGTTTCTTACTAATTCTTCTACTATTTTTTGTTTAGTTTTTCATATGTGTTTCGCATGTTGTTCTTTTACTATGCTTATCTGGATTCTTCTACTGGTTTCGCATGTTGTTCTTTTAGTATGCTTCTCATGAGTTCCTGCTACTGAAAAAAGCATGTTAAAGGTCTCATACCACTGATCCTATTTCGATTAGCATCTTTCTTTACCTTGATTACTTGTCCTCTTATCTCTACACTCGATTGATGGTAAAAACCCTAGAATTTGGGGGGGGGGGGGTTGTTATCCGAGTTCTGACACCATTGGCTATGTGATATGCTTGTTCTTCATCGTTGAATTTGTTTGATTTCAGAAGCCCTAACTATTTCGAGTTTTTGAATTCGTTTCATCTGTTGCTCAATTGAGTCTTGAAACTCTTGTTTCAACCTCTGTTTCTTAAGCAATCATGATTTTCAACTAAAATCTTTTAAGGTCTTTACATTAGACCTTTTGTATTCTATTTGATACTATCTCTCTTCTACATTGGCATGATAAAACATGTCTATGTGCTCTTTATATGTGTTGAACTTCCCTCTAAAAGGGCTTTCGATTTCTGATTAATTTCAGACTCCCTTTGCATAAGTTTGATTGATTTCTTTCCTTATTTGATGATTTCAGTATTACTTGATTTAAGTCAAGAACCTTCCTTAGCTTTTCTGACTTGGTTCATTCATGGGCCAGTGCTTACAAAATCTCTGACCCCTTAATTTATTGTGTCCTAGTTGATTCTTACCTTATTTTTTTTAATCGTGTATTTCAAAAACCCTTCCCCTAAATAAAACTTCTATGTATTTACCCCTAATTGCCTACCTTGCGCAAAGTGTTTGTTTGATCTGTTTCCTTAAGTAGTCTCATTGCTCATTACCATTTAAATTCCTTAATTAGAGGAAGTCTTGTACTGATTGATCTTAATTGATACCTGTCACGCCTTAAATTCGAGGCACATGATTGGCGCCCGACCGGGTAGCCCCAGCCGAGCGGACCTGGGTGCCTTTCCTATCCCATTCGTACCCCATATTTTTCATTATCCATTAATCAAAGAAAATAGTCAATTATAATTAAAACACCATTTTCACAAAACACACATAGTCACTTAATGAGGTTTGCAACTTTCATCGCCCAATATACAAAATACATATGTACATAAGTTCGCAACCCACACTTACTATCTACGGAGCCTCTAAAGGTACAACAGGATAATACAATATTTGCCGGTAATAAGGCTCCGACTATACCTTACACAAAATCAAAATAAAACTCTGGACACAAGCGGCCTGAGCCACACAGGGCCCCGAGAGGAGTGGGGCTCACCAAAAAGCTGATGGAAGACGAAGGGGGAGCTACGATCGGTGGGTTGGAGTACCTGCTGCGGATCCACCTACAATCATAACACGAATGTAGCGCCCGCGGCAAAAGGGACGTCAGTACATTTTTGAATTGTACTGGTATGTATAACAAACCTTACCCTGAGTAACATCAAGCCATACACAAGTAATAAACAATGGAAGAAAGCAACAATTGAGTACACACAAGGAAAACAATCAAGGCAAACAAGTTAGCAAACTCTCCTTTCCCCATCATCATTTCCACATTTTCAATTTCACAATGTTCTCATATTTCATTTCAATAGTGATATCGATCACTTTCCACCCTTATTACCTCGGCCAAAATTTGGAAAAGATAACTTTCTCTCTCAAGAACCTCTCTTCCTCTCTCTTAATTGTTCAGCAAGATAGTTAAAATGAGGGGGTTGAGGTGTTTTATTAAAAAGGGGTCGGGTTTTAAAATTTAGAAAAATAGAAGCCCGAGCAAAATCTGCGGTCGCATTCTGTGATCGCAGAATCGAAATGCGGTCCGCATATTTGACCACAGAAATGCCCCCAAAACTCTGAAGGTTTGTCTGGGTCTGCGACAAGAATGCGGTCCGCATTCCTATTATGCGGTCGTATTTTGCACCGCATAATTGACCTCCACAAATCCTTGAGGAACTTATGCGGCGATTATGCGGTCCACATATTGATTATGCGATCGCATAATGGACCGCATTTTCAACAATAATTTTGACAATTCTTCTGCTTCACTCTGCGGAAGAAATGCGGTCTGCATAACTGATCTGCGACCGCATTCTGGACCGCATAATGACAATTTCTGGAAAATCGATTCTTTTGATTTTTAAGTGCAAAATCAGTAAAAAGGGTCCGAACCGCGTTCTATACATTCCTAACACATATTCGGACCTTGGAACTACGAGCTACTAGTTTTTGAGCACAAGATTTTACGGGGCCTTATAATACCCAGTCCCTTAATTGTTTTCTTACCTTATTTCTGCCTGTTTTCACACTATAAATACGCGACTCTTTTCAACACAAGCAATCACTGGTAGTCTTTCAAAAACTTGCACTTACACTAAGAAAGTATTCTCTTGTGTTTGCTTATATTGTGGCCTGTTACAAGACCTATTGCTTGCTTTCTCTCTATTTGTTTCTTTGAAACTGGTATGTCCTGATTTAAGTTTCAGCACCACAACAATGTGCTTATTTATTGCTTTTTGCATCCCTGTTTATTACTTATGTATAGTTCAACACTCATTCTATCCCGCTAATTTCTTTCTGCCTGTTCTATTATAAATCCCAAACCCCTGCCCTCCCCCTATGTGTTTAAGCTATGGTTTTAGGCATGGAAATATGCAAGTTATTGTCCATGAATTGAACTTGATCCCCTGGGGATCCTAGCCTCTAACAGTATGTATTCTGGTCGGCTTATAGGTGTGTTAGCACTCCCCATTGCTGGGCATGCCTAAAGTTTGTCTTTGCCTAAGCAACAGGCTCTTTAAAATCCCATATTCCCCTAAATCCCTTTGTGTGTTACTTATCTGTAGTTGGTTCCCTCTCTCTTTTCCCTTTTAGCACTCTATTCTGCACTTGAACACTTTCTTAGTCTTTAATTTCTGCCCCCCTCTTGTAAGCCTTGTCTTGGGACCCTTTGAGCTCCCTCTGAACTTGGACACTTGAGAGCTGGCCCTTCCACACTGCACTTTCCCAATCTGATAATACATTTAGGTGTAAGCATTGCCTGGAGTTCCTTTGAGGCTCTTAGGGAACTTTGACACACTCAAATGGGAGAAAGGCTTTGGATCATGATCTCATGGAGTTGGTTTACCTCATATTTCATACATGAAGTCTGAATCAGGCTCTCCTTGGTTGTACTTTTATTTATATTTTTCTCGTGTATTTTTACTTTATTATGGGCTGTAATAATTTGTAATAAACTCTTGGGGATGGCTAGTGAAAAGGACGGGTAACTATATATGCCAAAAAGGGTAGATACCATGTTTATAGGTATATTCTTTTAAATATGCATGCATTAGATATCATGTTTATAGGTTTTCAAATAATTTCTGCACTCATAAATCATGCCTATAGGTAGGGGTGTACAAACCGAACCGGAAAACCGCACCAAACTGAAAAGTCAAACCAAATCAATTAAAAACCCCGACTAGGTTTGGTTTGATTTGGTTTGGTATTGAGTAAAAAAATCCAAACCAAACCGACATATAAATATATAATTTTTATATATACTTTTAAGACTTTATATAGAATTTTCTTTACAAAAATTCTAGAAATATTTGGGATTCTCTTATGGAATGTAATATTTAATAGAATATGAAGTACTCCAATTTTACTAACCTTAAATAATGGGTTATATGATTACTTTCTTATCAAGTGTTACTGAAATGCGTCAATTTCTTTGTTCTTTCTTATTCATATATCAAGATTTATTAAATTCTTATATCTTTTTCAAATTTGAAGTGGTATTTTGATAATCTAGAATTAAATAGAACTTATCATTAATTAGGTATCATGTTGATTTTTATGTTTAATTATTAAATTCGTTTAACCTTATAAGTATAAATCAACGAAAAATTATTGTCAGAGGACTAAAAAAATAACTATCATGTGTTACTAAGAAAATACTACCATAAAAATATTTAAATAGATCATATGTTTGTCAAGTTTTTTAATTTTTACTAAACATATATTTACATATAAAAAGTTTAACAAAGTAAGATTGAAATAATATTCACATAACAAAAAAATCCGAAAAACCAGACAAAACCAAACCAATACAACCCGATATAGTTGGATTGGTTTGGTTTTTAAAACCGAACCAACCCGGTCCATGTACACCCCTACTTATAGGTTTTCAAATAATTTCTGCACATTAGAAATCATGCCTATATATTTTCAAATAATTTATGCACTTAGATATCATGTTTATAGGTTTTCAAATAATTTCTGCACTTAGATATCATATTCATAGGTTTTTAAATAATTTCTGCACTTAGATATCATGTTCATAGATTTTAAAGCAATTCCTGCACTTAGATACCATGTTCATAGGCTTTAAAGCAATTCCTGCACTTAGATACCATGTTCATAGGCTTTAAAACAAATTTACTGCATTTTATAGCACGTTCAAAATCAACTACGCGTAGAAAGCATGCCTATAGGAACTCCTAATCGAATCTGAGCCGTTTCATTCACATATGGAACTAAAATCAGTAACAATGGTGTTGTTAGCTGTAGAACTCATAATCTTCGTTAAACTGGCCTTTATTTTAACCTGACTACCCTTTTTAAACCAATATGTGTCCAGTTTACTTTAAACCATGTTATTTCACTGCTTTCTGAATTCAATAAATACCATGCCTATAGGATCCATGTCCAACACTTAGGCAAGCCTTAGGGTAAAGTTATAAATTAAATCAGTTCTGTTAATAACTACAACCAGCAGGCATGCCTGATTTGGGCTTCTTATCTGAATTATATGATAAATCAGTCTGCCCCAACCTTTAAGCTCTTTCATGTTTAGTACTTAATCATACCTTAACTAGTATTTATAAGTCATGCTAATTATGTGCTTCTTTGTTTAAATGGGGTATATATGAGCCTTTGCTTGTTATATGCTTTCCCCAACTTGCAATACGTGTTTTGTATGTCAGCTTAGAGTTTTTACCTTTGAAAACTACAAATAAGCCCAATATCCCTCCTCTTTAGGATTAGTAGTCCTAAATGCCTCCGGGACTGATAGGATTGGGACGGGTAATAGCATGCAATAAGTAAACAAGACCATTTCGCAATTTAATACCTTAACGGGGTGGGAATGGTAGATATGGACATGATGACCACGCGATAATGCCACGTGTGGCCTCTTATTGATGAGTTATTACCGATCATTATGTGGGGTGATCCATATTATTAATAAACCTAAGACCCCCTTTCCCTTATTTCTTGTCTCTTTTAAAAGAATTTCAAACTCTTTCTTTTAAGGAAAATCAGCTTTCTTTTAGTTCTTTCCCAACTCTTATTTGTTTGTAAACCCTTATGTGAAAATCCCCTCTTATTTGAAGTGTTATTTGTCTACGTGTTATTTGCATCTAGATTCACAATAATATTCTGGCTGGGAACCACACTAGTGGATTCTGAGGGGTGTCTAACACCTTCCCCTTAGAATAATTTCAAGCCCTTACCCTATCTCTACTTACTCAAATCAAAAATCTCTTTGGTGTCCTAATGCACCCTAATCATTAGGTGGCGACTCTTCAAATTAAACCCAACTCCCAAAATGAATGAGTTTTCCTCCCAAATGTCATAAACCCGGTTTCGCGAGAAAAAGGGAGTGCGACAACATGGCGACTCTGCTGGGGACTTTTAGGCTTTTACTATTTCAGACCTTTATTATGGATTTATGCTTCTTTACGCACAATTATTTGTTTAGTTTTCTTTAAGCATTCAATTTTCCTTTCAATTGCAAAACTAACTTATCTCCTTTTTCTTTTCTTTACTGCTTTTCATTACTACTGCTTTACATTATGAAACTATTGTATTTACTGATTTCTTAACGTGCAAATACATGACTACATGCCTTTAACTGTTGCATAATCATGCTCAACATCATATTCCACTCGTGCCAAAAAAAATCCTATAGCAACGCTTATAATAAGTAGTTGCGCTCTTCCGATATTATCACCCCCTAAATCGAGAAAAGGTATATTTGCGGTAAAACCAGTCGATCAACGGTGTAGTCGACGGTTCCGCGCCTTTCCCATAGAAACCCTACTCTGTTTAAATTGTGCATGCATCATGGTCAAACCTAGAAGAGTTAGTTATGTTGTCCGCATAATGACTCTTTAAGATAGCCTTGTCCAAAGTCCACTGGGGTTTCCCTAAAACCCAAACGAACATTGTTGGTATCTATGCATTTACTTGGAGAACTAAATGCTTTTATTCCAATTGTTTGACATTAAATAGTCGATTCTGGTGAGGGTAAGGGACTAACCCTTTGTCTTGTAGAAATATGAGGCACGAAGTCCCCAAATTTGGCATGGTCACCAACATACACCCCAAACTGCTAAGCTGGTGAAGGATCTTCACTCCAGTGATCAGACTCTCATCCGGAAAAATTTGGGGAACCTACCTTCTCTCCTGGAAATCCAACCCAATAACAAGAAGCTGTTACTTTATTCTGGGAATGCGAGAAATCTGTGTTCTGCTTTGGGGATATTTAAATGACACCCTTACTAGAAGAAATAGGAGGATTGGCCGGTATACCATGGGAAACTCCGGGTTTGTTGATGCCAGAGAACCACAAGGGCAGGGGTTTCCTCAAGATGATGGGTTTGAAGAAAAATCCTGAACTGACATGTCTGAAAGACTCTTGTGTCCTTTTTTGATTATTTGTACAAACGTTACGGTCACAGCAAATCCTATCGTACCTATCCTGACGAATTTGCCATCACATCTTTGGGGCATATTCACCGAAAGGTCTTTGTGTTCATGTTTTGTTTCTTAGGATTGATCGTGTTTCCAACTAAGAAGGCAATAATCCACACCAACCTAGCTATGGTAACTAAAACTCTGATGGAGGGAATTGACGAACAACCATTTGTCGACGCCCCCTTTTTCTTGCGAAATCGAGTTTATGACATTTGAGAGGACAACTTTATTCCCTTTTGGGATTTTGGGTTTTTGGATTTGAAGAGTAGCCACCAAATGATTAAGTGCATTAGGACACTAAGAGTTTTTAAGTTGGAAAATCAGAGTTCGGGTAAGGGCTAGAAATTATCTCGAGGGGAAGGTATTAGGCACCCCTCAAGATCCACTAGTGTGGTTCCCGACCATGTTACAATTGTGACTCTACAAATAAGCAATTAGGGCTCAACTAAAGGGGCTTGCACACAAGTTTAAACTCATTTGAGAAAAAGATAAGGCAGAATTTTGTGGAAAAGGATTTAAATAACTTATAGAGAAAACAAGTAAGAAAACAAATAAAGGGAGGGGAGTCATAAGTTTATAATCAATATGGATCACATCAATGCAATATCCAGCAATCACTCCTCAGAAGAGGGGTCGCACGTGATATTAGTACACTGGTCATCATATCCATATTCTACCCTCCCACCCCATAAAGGTTAGTTAAAAACGCGTGAGTTGATTACGAGGCTTATTACGTACTATTACCCGTCCCGTCCTATAAGTCCCGGAGGGTGTTTAGGACAACTAATCCTATGAGGTGAGTACTAGGCTGAACCCCTAGGCTTTAAAGGATAAAATCCTAAACGACAAGTAGAGAAACAGTTAGGACTTGCACAGATGGGGTACACATAAATAGTTATATGGTCAAATATCCCTCCACAAATAAGACATGTAAATAGCACGTTTCAAACAACAATAATGTTCTCAGATTCAGAACCTCAACATGAATTCTAGATGTGAAAATAGTGGTAAACGGCAAGTTTTAATGATTTCCAGAAATATGACTGCTTAGTTTGAAAAGCCATTTTTTGTTTTGAACAGGCAGTGTATAACTAGTCGAGTTTTGTTTTTGATTGATTTTAGCAAATATTAGGCCTAAGGTTTTCCTAGGCGTTTTATTGAGTACTTAGCCCAGATTTAAAAAAAAAGGTAGACATGCTGAAAATAGATCCGATAATACACCTAAGAACAGGATATCTACATATGAGTTATGCATGCGGAGACAGTATTGTTTCAAAAGAAGAAGTTATTTAGCGTTATTTCTGACTAAGCATGTAGTTAACATCATTAATATCTAACGTGGATCCTTAAATGAACACGGATATGATGATATGCATACATGAATAGACCTAAGGAAACATGATATGTAATACAAATATGTCCTATGCACGATCTCTATTGCGCACAGAGGTAAAGTAAATCCTAAAGCATGTTTTCTACCCAAAATTATGCTAAGCATGTATCATCCCCACCCATTTCACTATCCAGCCCTGAAGTGTTTTGCAAATAATTATTACAGACCCAAATTGCTGAATTACACAACTAAATAAAAGAAAAATCAAGAAGCTATACTATAGAAGGCCTAACAGTAAGCCCAAAGTACCAGATCCACTTGCCATATACCATGGCCTTACAACCCAAATGTGTCATAGTCTCTAAGGATCTCAGAAGATCCCAGACAGTGTTCACACCCAGGTACCCTAGCCAAGAATGAGTAAGTGCAGTGTAGAAGGCTAGCCTTGAATGTCAGAGTTCAATGGGTACTCAGAGGTCCCCAAGGCAGTGCTCACTCGAAGGGGCAGAGCCTAGAGTCTAAGGATAGTGTAAAGTGCGAGAAGAAGAGTTTTAAAGAGAATTTCAAGGTTGAAAAGAGTAATTGAGACAACAACCTTGAAAAGATGATTTCAAAAAATGATGAAGAATTTTGGTAAAATATTTTATCACAGAGAGAAGCAATACAACGACAACCAGCAGGTAAAGAACTCATGAAAGAGCAAACACAAACAGGGGTAAGGGATTGGGGACAGATAACTTTGATATTAGCACTTAGATAGAGTTATAGTTATCACATAATTACCACATAGTTGTCACATAATAGCACTGATTAATAGGGTTAGGATTACATAACACTCAAGTAGCAGGAGAGGCTGGTTTGAGCACATAATGAGAGCAAGTAACAACAATCAGGTCAGGGTGAGGATCCGCAAACCATGAACGCATAAGCATACTAAAGTCTCAGAAGGAACTGGAGACATATCAGACTCAAAGAAAGGGAGGGATATGGGTGTAGTAATGACATAATCACAAGGAACCATATGGAAAACAAGACA
The DNA here is from genome assembly GCA_026770625.1 of Nicotiana glauca. Taxonomy (NCBI): domain Eukaryota; kingdom Viridiplantae; phylum Streptophyta; class Magnoliopsida; order Solanales; family Solanaceae; genus Nicotiana; species Nicotiana glauca. Next base: position 97,674 of record MU711614.1, on the reverse strand, counting down.
CACATTCAAACTTAAGCTAGTTATATGATAAGCAATGGAACCAAAGGATGAAACACATAAGGAACAGTAAGTAAGCAAAAACTGGAGCAGATTGTGTAGATGCTATAAAGCTAAATAACAAAACATACCAGTTAGAGATTAGAGGATAGCAAAGTGCTGGAGATAACACAATAGTAGTAGTATGCAGGACAAGGAGAATAGCTACAGGACAGTAATATGCAGGATGAGAGTAGCAGTAGCATGCAAAAGCACAAGAGCATTAGAGACTACTCAGTCTTGGGTGTATTTGTGTGATCAGTGACTTCAAAGGCAATTTGTGTCAGTATCTTTGTTCGTGTGAATCTCAGTGTGTATGTAAAGAGGGAAGACAGGTCTTTATATAGTTTTGAAAATGAGCAGTACATAGGCAAAGAGTGCACAAACATGAAAATAGCAATCAATCAGTGTCAACTAAGACAACTGGACTCCTTTAATTAAGGAGTCTAGTTCAAACGGTGAGTCAAGGTAGAATAAGTAAAGAAATCACTTCAGCAAGGCTGATTAAGGCAAGGAATCACATAGTGGATAAGCAAGGCCAAATACATAGTGGGTAATTAAGGAAAAGTTGAAAGAACTGTGTAAAAAATAGGGTATCAGTTCGAGAATCAACCAAAGGGCTCCCAGATCAAATTGTAATCCCAAGGAATCCAGAGTAATTAAGGAAAGCATCACATAAATATAGAAATAATTCAAAATTGGTACAGAATTGCATAAAGAATACACAAGATCATGTATTTAAGGAAAGCATCACAAGCATGAGATTTTTACGTAAGAGGATCAGCACAAATCATCATAAACAACCGGCAGGGTAAAGGTCAGAATTATTGAGCATTTAAATAGCAGTCACATGATTAACAGGAAGAGATATTCATAGAAATCAACATGAAAAGGTCATAGTAGCGAATTAAACAAGAGTCACGGAGAACACATGAGTGCACACAATTAGGTAACAAAACACATAATAAGGGTTAACCCAAAATTGGGGTTTCACCATAACAATCAAGGCTACAAGAAAGAATAAAATAATTGGTTAAACACAGTAGAGGTGTTTTAAAAAATCAAAGAACTGTTTTCAAAAAATGGTCGAGATACCCTAGTTTTTGAAATTGTTAAAAACAGAATTTTTTCGGAGAAAAACACGAAGAAACTTCATAGAACCGTAAATATAGAATAGATCTTAAAAGAAAACCCAAAATATAGAGGACTAGGGTTTTGTGGAACCCAGAAAAGAGGGCAAACCTCATGAACGACATAGATTTAGCCGGAGAGACTGCAAACTTACTCAAACGGCCGGGGATTGGCCGAAAAATGGCAAGAGACCCATAGGGGTGAGTGAACCGCTCCAGGTTCATCTGAGGAGCCTAGGATATCACTGAGTAGTTGAGAGGCGGGTAGATGACCAAGAGATAGTGAGGAGCCATAGGTTCCGATGAGAGAACCGGTCGAAGAAAGTGAATAGACCTCGTCAGAGGGGAGAAGCCAAGGGGCTTCTAGAGAGTACCGGATAGATAGAGAGAGAATGAGAGATAGAGAGATGAGGGGTCTCAAAAATGAGACGGGGGAAAGGGGGTAGGTGAGGGTTTAATTATGGAAAGGGGATCTGGGCAGTTGATCAATTAGTTCGGAGCTGGGCGGGGTTAATTTATGGACTGGGCTGGGTTGGTTTAAATGAGGTACTGGGCTATTTGGGTTTGATTAAAATATTATGGGGATGGGGTTAAATTGGAGCTAAAATTGCAATTATAAGGGTTGTTTGTTAAATAGCCAATTTCCTCTTTTATTATTTTTTATAAAATAGTAAAAAATGATTTGAAAATAAATTAAAGGTACTGGCCTAATTAATAACATATAAATTTTAATGTAAAAATATTAAAAGTGATTTTATGATTATAAAATATTGTTAATCGTAAAATGGGCTACAATTGTAATTATACGCAATTTAGCTTAAAAATATCAGGCAAATGTGTAAAAATATGAAAAAATCACCTTAATTATATCTCAGTGTAAATATAAGAATGAAATAAATTGTTCACCAAAAAATACTAGTTTGGGAATAATTATTGAATTTCGTGGTATTAAAATAGACAATAAATTGATTTAAAAATCTTTAAAAATAAAGAAAAAATACCAAAACTTTTGGGCATGCTTATATATGCATGTACATGATATTTTAATAATATTTTGAGTGTAAAAATATGTAGAAAAAATTGGGTATCAAAAGCTGCCCCTCTTTACCCAAAAAGGATGAAAGAGTTATCAGGTAAAGATATGATGGCCAATTTTGACCGAAAGAAATAATTTGAAAAGGTCTTGACCGAGCTCTGGCTCTTGAGCAACCTACATATCCCTGGTCTTACAAGAATCAGGCCATATGTAGTTCAGGGAATCCGTCGGCAGAACATGCCGATGGAGATTTCGAAAGTCGGATGCAATATTCGGGTTGGAAATAATGGTCAGGGACCGATGGACTGCAGGAACCGGAGCGAGATCACTCCTGTTGTGATAGCCGTTGCTAGCTGGTGTACCTGAAAATAAACAATACGATCATATATCGTGCATAAATTTAAACGTGATGCAAGTTTCCGTTGGATCATGAATGTTGTCTTCAGATGGGTAGGATGACGTCCTCAGACCATGACGTCCTGGGCCATGAAACGTATAAATAGAGGATTCACAGTCTATGAAATGATGTTCTCAGGCCATGATAATGATGCCTCCGAACCATGATGCCTTTGAATAATAATATGTAAAAGATAAAACAGGGTACTCAGGCCATGGTGGCATTCTCGGGCTATGAAAATGGTGCCTCGGCTATGAAAATGGTGCCTCCGAACAATGACGCCTTCAGACGATTTGGTGATCTTTCAGCCCATGAAATGTAGGATTTAGCGATCTTTCAGCCGATGCAAGGCTTAAATATGAATGGTGATCTTTCAGCCAGTGCGGGATTTAAATGAATTTGGCGATATTTCAGCCGTGCAAAGTGTAAACACAAATGGTGATATTTCAGCCGATGTAAAGTGCAAATATAAATGGTGATATTTAGCCGATGTAAAGCATAAATATGAATGGCGATCTTTCAGCCGATGTAAAGTGCGAATATAAATGGAGATATTTCAGCCGATGTAAAGTGAGAATATAAATGGCGATATTTCAGCCGATGTAAAGCATAAATATGAATGGAGATCTTTCAGTCGATGTAAAGTGCGAATATAAATGGCGATATTTCAGCCGATGTAAAGCATAAATATGAATGGCGATCTTTCAGCCGGTGCGGGATTTAAATGAAGTTGGCGATATTTCAGCCGTGCAAAGATTTGAATAAAGCTGGCGATATTTCAGCCATGCAGATGGAGGTAGAGCTTAACCTCGGAAGGCAGAAAGATAGCCTTATGCAATGCAAGAAAATGCAGGATGGAGGTAGTGCTTAACCTCGGAAGGCGAGAAGGTAGCCTTATGCAATGCAGAGAGAATGTAGGTGGAGACAATACTTAGTATCGAAAGGGAGAAAGGTATCCTTATGCAATGCAAGAAAAAATGCAGGATGGAGGTAGAGCTTAACCTCAGAAGTCAGAAAGGTAGCCTTAGAAAATGCAGATGGAGACAATGCTTAGTCTCGGAAGGCAGGAAAGTAGCCTTTTGCAATGCAAGAAAATAAAAGATGGAGACAGGGCTTAGTCTCGGAAGACAGAAAGGTAGCCTTATGCAATGCAAGAAAAATGTAGATGGAGATAATGCTTAGTCTCGGAAGGCAGAAAAGTAGCCTTATGCAATGCAACAAATAAAGGTGAAGAGCAACAAAATCTCTTAGCTGATATTTGATAGCTGATAGTTGATTGTGTCATTGTGGCTGTTGGGGATGTCATGTGCGAACAACACTTGTAAGTGAGTGATGATTCTGAGAGTTGTACTCCTGTAAAATATGTGTATGTAACCATATCTGATGGTTCTATGTTTTGGGGCGCCTGCATTCAAAGAAAAATCGTGAGTTTTGTCAAGGGGGGAAGGTTAGTTCGTCTTCCTGTGGACTCCGCTCGTCCTACTCGGCTCTTGTTTTCATTAGGGGTAGCGTCGCTAAATAAAGCAATTTGATAGTAGCTATGCATGGTTTAGTAAAAATATGATGTAAATACATAATCGAAAATAGTTTTCTTTTAGGTGAACCGACGACTGCGACGTGGTTCAAGACATTTCAACCTTCTTTGCTCTGGAATTTTGAGGGTCCTCCTCAAAATTCTGTCCCAGTTTACTGGACTGGTGCTTCTGACGGTTGCACGTTGGTGAATGGCTGAAGATCAACTTCGGCATTTTGAGGGTCCTCCTCAAAATGCGTCGGCGAACTCATTCTGGACTCTAGGGACATGCCGGAATTCTGTCTTTGTAAACCTCTTCCTCACTCCTATACATTATGAAAATATGGGAGTATTTTGGAGTTCTTGGTTGCCCATTCTTCTCAGACCTAATGTATGAGCAAGTTGTAATCCCCGATCACTAGTAACTCCTAAACGTTCATGTCAATGTCCAACTTGAGCCCTAAGATGCAGGCTTCATATTTGGACATGTTGTTGGTGCATGGGAACCTAAGCTTGCCGGACACTGGATAATGCTGACCTATTTCTGATACTAGAACTGCTCCTATGCCCACTCCTTTAAAGTTTGCTGCTCCGTCGAAAAACATTCTCCAGCCATCATAGGATTCTGCAATGTCTTCTCCTATGAAAGAGATCTCGTCGTCAGGAAAATACATCTTTAGAGGCTCGTATTCTCCTCCCACGAGATTTTTGACAAGATGATCTACCAGTGCTTGTCCATTGATCGCTTTCTGGGTCACATAAACAATATCAAATTGACTCAGCAGGATTTTCCATTTGGCTAGCTTGCCTATGGGCATGGGTTTCTGAAAGATGTACTTTAGCGGATCCATCCTTGATATGAGATAAGTGGTATAGGTACCAAAATAATGCCTCAATTTCTGAGCTACCAAAGTTAGAGCACAACACGTGTGTTCTAGCAGGGAATACCGGGCCTCGTATGGGGTGAACTTCTTGTTGAGATAGTCGATGGCTTGCTCATTTCTCCCTGTTTCATCATGTTGTCTCAAAACACAACCGAATGCCCTATCCAGTACTGCAAGGTAGAGTAATAGCGGTCTACCTGGTTCGGGCGGAACCAGAACTAGCAGCGTTGATAGGTATTCCTTGATTCTGTCGAAGGCTTTTTGACAATCATCAGTCCATCTAGTGGCGACGTCCTTCTTCAACATCTTAAAGATTGGTAAACAAAAGACAGTAGATTGAGCTATGAATCGGCTGATGTAGTTGAGTCTCCCCAAGAAACTCATGACCTCTTTCTTATTCTTCGGCGGTGGCAAGTCTTGAATGGCCTTAACCATTGACGGAGCCAGTTCTATTCATCGCCGAATTACGATGAACCCAAGCAACTTTCCAGCAGGAACCCCAAATGCGCACTTGGGGGGATTCAGTTTCAGATTGTATTTCCTCAATATGTTGAAGAATTTCCTCAGATCTTTCATATGGTTGGTGGATTTCTTGGATTTGATGATGACATCGTCTACATACACCTCTATCTCTTTGTGTATCATGTCATGGAAAATAGTAGTAATGGCCCTCATGTAGGTGGCCCCAGCATTCTTTAATCCAAACAGCATCATCTTGTAATAATACATCCCCCATGGCATAATAAAAGCCATTTTCTCTGCGTCTTCTTCGTTTATCCATATCTGATGATACCCAGCAAAACAATTGACAAATGACTGTAACTCATGCTTGGCGCAGTTGTCAATTAGAATGTGTATGTTTGGCAAGGGGAAGTCGCCTTTTGGACTGGCTCGGTTGAGATCCCATAGTCGACACAGACTCTGACCTTTCCATCCTTCTTCGGTACTGGCACGATGTTGGCCAACCATGTTGGATACTCTACTACTTTGAGGACCTTGGCTTTGACTTGTTTGGTAACTTCTTCCTTGATTTTCAAAATCATGTCTTGCTTGAACTTTATGAGCCTCTGCTTTACCGGCGGACATGTCAGATCTGTTAGCAGTTTGTGAGCTACAATAGATATACTGAGACCAATCATATCATCATGCGATAAGGCGAATATGTCATCATATTCCTTTAAGAATTTTGTGTACTCTTCCTTTTCTGACGGTGACAGGTGAACACTGATGCGCGTTTCCTTGACATTCTCTGTATCCCCCAAGTTGACAACCTCGGTTTTGTCAAAGTTAGACTTAGGCCTATTCTCAAAGTCCTCAACCTCTTTAACGACCTCTTCTGGTATTTCATCCTCTTATGAGTCTATATCTGTTTGTTGCGTTATCTCTTCGCATGTCACATTCGTCGGCTCATCAAGATAAGTAATAGTAATGTTGTGTAAATAAAGTAAATGATAGAGAAAATAATAAGAGCGAGATTTATAAGAAACTGAAATACTTTGACAAATTCCATAATTATTTTGAACATCGGAGCTCTTTTCGAAATTTAAAGAAAATACAGAAAGGAAATCAACTAGCAAAAAAGTAAAAGATAATGCATAGTGCTTTATTCAGCCTTGATACCCTGAAGCTTTCTGAGCCTTAGTGGTTCTGGCGGACCAGTTGTTGAGGCGCGCTCCTCGGCTCACGGCTTGTATGGAAGGGCCTTCCTCCCCTTCCTCCTAAAAAATGACATGACAGTCCATATTGTCGTCTTCCAAGAACAAATTCTTCATTGCAGCTAATGTTTCCTCTTCTTCTGACCCATATATGACGTTTGTCGGCTGGAAAGTCTGCTCCAGTGAGGTATTGGGTGCTCCAGTGGATAGTAAGGACTGCACCAGGGTGGCGACCATTCTTTAAACTCCTTCCAAGTGTACTCGTATCCCAAACCAAAAGTGGTACCATGCTTCTTCAGTTTGATAGGTTCGGTGATTCCCCGGAGGTTCCTGCCGAGTCACTTGATAGGTTCATATCCACTCCAATTCAGTATGCTCTCAATTCTGTTATCCCACCATTTATCTTTGTCCACGGCGTTGACTCACTCAATATGATGGTAGGTTTCCCCGCCTATCTTTTTCCTTCCTCTGATTGCTGGAATGGTTTGGCGACTATATATGGGGTTGCTACCGTCGCCATGAATAATCACCTCTTGGTGATTCCATTCAAACTTCACTGCCTGATGCAGGGTCAATGTTACAGCTCCAGCGACATGGATCCAAGGTCATCCCAATAGTAAGTTGTAAGATGTTGGGACGTCTATCACTTAAAAATCAATGTCGAACCAAGTCGGTCCCATTTGCAGACACAAGATGATTTCCCCAATGGTGGACCTTTGGGATCCATCAAAAGCTTTGACATTGATGGCCCCATCTTTGATCTCATGCAGGCTCTTCCCCAATGTTCTGAGAGTCACCAATGGACAAATGTTGAGGCTGGAACCTCAGTCAATCAAAGTCCTGGTGATGAAATAGTCTTCACATTGCACAGTTATGTGCAATGCTTTATTGTGTCTTAGCCCCTCCGGGGGCAACTCATATTCGTGAAAAGTGATCTTATAACTCTCCAATATCTGCCCTACCATGTTCGCCATTTCTCTTCCAGTTATGTTGCTGGGTACATATGCCTCACTCAGTATTTTCATCAAGGCATTCTTATGTGCATCGGAGCTTTGCAGCAGAGCTAGGATGGAGATCTGTGCCGGTGTTTTATTCAGTTGATCAATGACTGAGTACTCTTTTGCATGTACCTTCCGCCAAAGATTATCGGGTCCCGTTTCAATAGGCCGTCCATATGCCTGCTTACTCGACTCAGCTAAATGCTTTGGAGTATAAATCCTGCCGGTATGGGTCATACCCTGTGCTGCAACTGCTTCTCCAGACCTAATTTTTCCCTTCCTTCTTGCCTCAGCTGTGTAATACCAAGGGACAGCCTGGGTATGGAACGGTGTTGTGGCTGATATTGCTACAAGAATGGGTACCCTCATTTTAGGAGGTAACACAACAACTTTAAATGGTACAAGGTGCCTTTGGAGACCCAAACTCAACCTCAATTGGCTTTGTGGCCTTCGTGGATGATGGTGTTTTAAGCTCGAGAGGCACGGACATGTTTACTTCAGCATCCCCAGAGGGTTGGATCTAGAATACAATTGGATTCAGAGTGACTGTTGGTTTCTTGGGCTCTTCACCTTCAGCAATTAATCCAATCGACCCTTTGGGATCCCAATCATCTTCTACCCCGATCTTGTGCACGCCTCCACCTTTGTGGTCAGGCAGGGGATTGTTGAAAATATTAGGGGCAGGCTCTTTTGCCACGATGATCTTGTTGTCGATTAAAACTTGGATTTTATTCTTTAGAGATCAGTATCATCAATGGTAAGTCCTTTCATGCCGGAATGGTATGTACAGGTTTTGTTCGGGTTGACCCATTGGGAAGGATTTTCTGGAGTTATGGCAGGGATTGGGGTGACGTAACTAGCAGCTTTGAGCCTTTCATATAGTTGGTCGATTGGTTCGGCAATGGTGGTGTATTGCTTGGGAGGTCTACAGTTGAAGTTAGGGCATGGTCTAGAGAAGTTTTGGCGGGTAGGAGGTGATTGATAGTGGGAGGGTTGAGCATTATAGGCTTGGTAGACGGGTGCGGGTTGGGAATATCTTGGCGAGGTAGGTTGATATGTGGGGGTTGGAGATGATTGGTAAGTCGGTGGTAGAATTTGGTAAGAGGGCGGAGGTGCTTGGTAATTAAGGATACGTTGATATGTGAGAGGAGGTATTGGGTAAGCTTGGTATTTTACTGGGGATTTCGTTCTCTGTGCAACCATCACGACACTCATATCCTTTTTCGTGGATGCGCCACCAGACTGTAGAGCCTTGTTGGTAGCCTGCAATGCCTCAAAATTAGTAACCATACCACTTTTAATGCTTTCCTTAATCCTTTCTTCTAGCTTGATGATGTCGGAGAATTTCTGGCCTTCGACCAACATCAACCTCTCATAATACTGTGGATCCTGAGCTCGGACGAAAAACCTGTTCATCTGTTCTTCTTCCAAGGCTGGCCTGACCTTAGCAGCCTCTGATCTCTAATGAGTAGCATACTCGCAAAATTTCTCTGTAGGTTTCTTCTTCAAATTCTGGATGTAGAACACATCCGGGGTATTCTCCGTATTGAATCTGAACCTGTCCATGAAATCGATCGCCATTCCTACCTAGCTTTTCCACTTCTTGGGATCTTGGCTAATGTACCAATATAGAGCATCACCTTTCAAACTTCTCATGAAGAGCTTCATGCGAATCTTTTCATCTCTTCCTACACAACTAGCTTATCTGGTATGTCCTCAAATGGACTCTAGGATCCCCTGAGCCATCAAATATATCGAACTTGGGAGGTTTGTACCCCTCGGGAAGTTCGACGTATGGCTGAATGCAAAGGTCCTCATGATTCAGCACCTCAATGCCTTTGTTTCCTTCAACACCTTTGACTCGGCTAGTAAGTTTCTTAAGTTTTGCGGCCAAGTTCTTGATGAGAGAGTCTTTGTCATCAGACTCCGGTGTGCTTGAAATAGGTTGAGTGTATTGCGGCATGGTTTCCACGTAGATGTGGGTGTTGTGGGGATGATCATTTGTGGAGTTTAGTGGTTCAGGAATGAGCAGAACTTGGTCCAGTTCTTCTTGAAATTTCAGTAACTTCTGTTCGAGCTGGGTGGCACTTTCTTTGAACCCTAAATACCCTGAGGAACCTCTACCCTTTCAATCGAGCTTTCCTTCCTGACGTTTCTCAAGTCTTCCATTTTTGCTTTGTTCTTGTTTCTGGTAGGACTTGGAGGAGGAGGAGGTGGAGGGCCCTTAGATCTTGTGGAGTAGGATGATGATGCCAGAGTACACGAACTAACCTTTTAGGGAGGGGAATAAAACAAAAGTAAAAACAAAAATGTAACAAGTTAGTAAGGATTATGAGGAGAAAACGTTGCAGTATTTAAACACATAGTGCAAGAATATAAATCTTGTCCTAATTTGGGAGCCTCATTATTCCCGAGGTAGGCCTAGCGACAAGTTGATTTGGAGAACTTATAATGCTAAAATGCCTCATTTTATTGACAGAAAATAAGACGAATCCCAAAACGACACTAAAATTGCGGAAAGTAAAATGTCACTAATGGCCATTGGCCTTATTACACTTTAAAGTGAAAAGAAAAAGACTCCTAACTACTTGGTCCCAGAAGGACCTTCCCCAGACTCGGCATCTTTATCTCCATCGAGTAGCTTTACCAACTCACGCAGTCCCAGCAGCAAGTAAGCTCTAGCCAAGTGTCCTCCTTCATTTCCCTCAGTGTTCTGGCAATACTCGATCCTCTGGATGAATTTCTTCTCAACCCTACCAAACCTCGCTCCAAATACCCCAGTCGCTTGTTGGCACTGACGGCCATATCTTTCCATTCTTCAATCAACTTTTGATGAGCCTCTTGAATTTCCCTGTGTTCATTATCGTGCCCCCGAATCCTCTTTCGCAACTGGTTGTACTTAAACCGTTCCTCAGCTCTTTCATCGACGACCCTGTGACCTCGAGCAAACCCTGGTTGTCCTAAACCATAGTGATCTTCTTCTAACCAACCTGGATTATATGGGTGTAACCGGCATGGTATCTGCCATGTTCTATGAAATCCTTTTCCAGGATGATTTTGCAATTCCACATGTGTTGAGCTTGACATTTGTACGGGCTATCATCATCTTGGAAATCGGCCCTGAAGTGACTTATCTTTTTGACCTTTGGTCTGATCTGCCTCCTCCCTGCCTGCCTTATGACTCGGAGAGGGACATAGAGATAAGTTACTCTCAGACCAATGAGTATAAGGAACGGAGCGTCCCGAGAGCAGATGATGAACTCTCCAGTAGGGAACCATTCGAACATCCACTGCACTTCATCTTCTTTCAGATTTTCAAACAACTTTACCCACCCATTAGCGTCTTCCGGTTGAGAAAACATGTCAAGCATATAGTTCATACTCTTGGGGTGGTGGAAGGCTATATGATCATTCCACGGCCTTCATGGAAGCTCTTGACGGTATTGGCCCTTTGGAGATATTCTATAAGCTAGAGTTGGAGTAGTAAGTTACAACCCTCGAAGTGACTGGCCCCTCACTGACAGTTTTCCAGGGCTCGATATATCTCAGCAACAATCATAGGCACTATGCTAAAAGGCTGCCTGCCAATCCCTTCCATTAGTGTCTTGGTGACCATGGCTAGTCTGGTATGAATCCTAGCCTTCTTCATGGGAAATACTATCATCCCCAAGAAGCGGAATATGAAGACGAAGACTCTTCTGTGGATATGCCCCAATGAGGTAAGGGCAAATTTGTCTGGGTATGTTCAGTAGTACTTACTATAGCCGTACCTCTCATACAGATAGTCGAAAGGAATGTAAGAGTCCTTCAAGCAAGTCAAGTCTGGGTTTTTTTTCAATCCCATCATCTTGAGGAAACCCCGAGCCTTGCGATTTTTTGGCACAAGCAAACCCGGAGTCTCCTAAGGAATACCTGCTAACCCTCATATTTCCTCGAGCAGAGTTGTCATTTCTAGATCCCCAAAGCGGAACATTGATCTATCGCTATCCCAGAATAAGGTTGCAACCTCTATGATTTTGTTACAGGTTCCCCAAATATTTGCGGATGAGAGTCTGGTCACTGGAGTGAAGGTCTTCCCACCAGTTCAGAAACCTTGGGTGAATGTTGGTTACCATGCCGAATTTGGGGATTTCGTGCCTCATTTTCTGCAAAACAAAGTGTTAGACCCTTACCCCATCGGACTCGACTATTTAAACCAATAATTAGCATAATGACATTTAGTTCTCCAAATAAATGCACATAATATGGTGTTATCTGTTTGGGTTCCAAGGAAACCCAGTGGACTTTGGAGAAGGCAATATTAAAGAGTCATTATGTGGACAGCATAACAGACTCGGCTAGGTTTGACAGTGATGCATGCACAATTAAATAGAATAAGGTTTCTATGGGGTATTAGACCGGTACCCTTGAGCGAACAACTCAAGAGGGAAAGGCACGGAACCCTCGACTGCACCGCTGATCGACTAGTTTTACCGCAAATATGCCTTTGCCAAATTTAGGGGGTGACAATATCGGAAGAGCGCAACAACTCATTATAAGCGTTGCTATGGTATTTGTTTGGCATGAGTGGAATATGATGTTGAAAATGAAATTATAAGAATGAAATAAATTGTCACGTATTTTTACGTTCATAAAATGATTACAATAATTGCTTAAAATTACAACAGCATTGAAGGAAAGCAATAAATGAAAGCACTAAAGAAAAAGAAACAAGAAGCCAATTCAGTTTCGAATAAAGGCATTAAATAAAGAAATAAAAAAAGCAATAAAGTCACAAATAACATGAAGTGGTAAAAGCCTTAAAGAAATTTCCTAGCAGAGTCGCCATGCTGTCGACGCTCCCTTTTTCTTGAGAAATCGGGTTTACGACATTTGGGAGGACAACTCTATTCCCTATTGGGATTTTGGGTTTTTGGATTTGAAGAGTCGCCACCTAATGATTAAGTGCATTAAGACACTAAGAGTTTTTGAGTTGGAAAACCAGAGTTCGGGTAAGGGTTAGAAATTATCTCGAGAGGAAGGTGTTAGGCACCCCTCAAGATCCACTAGTGTGGTTTCCGGCCATGTTACAATTGTGACTTTACAAATAAGCAATTAGGGCTCAAATAAAGGGGCTTTCACACAAGTATAAACTCATTTGAGAAAAAGATAAGGCAGAATTTTATGGAAAAGGATTGAAATAACTTATAGAGAAAACAAGTAAAAGAACACATAAAGGGAGGGGAGTCTTAGGTTTATAATCAATATGGACCACATCAATGCAATATCCACCAATTACTCCTCATAAGAGGGGTTGCACGTGATATTAGCGCACCGGTCGTCATATCCATATTCTACCCTCCCACCCCGTAAAGGTTAGTTAAAAACGTGTGAGTTGGTCACGAGGCTTATTCGTGTTATTACCTGTCTCGTCCTATAAGTCCCGGAGGGTATTTAGGACCACTAATCCTATGAGGTGAGTACTAGGCTCAACCCCTAGGTTTTAAAGGATAAAATCCTAAATGATAAGTAGAGAAACAGTTAGGACTTGCACAGATAGGGTACACATAAATAGTTATATGGCTCAAATATCCCTCCACAAATAAGTAATGCAAATAGCACGTTTCAAACAACAATAAAGGTCTCAGATTCAGAACCTCAACATGAATTCTAGATGTGAAAACAGTGGTAAACGGCAAGTTTTAATGAATTCCAGAAATATGACTGATTAGTTTGAAAAGCCATTTTTTATTTTGAACAGGCGGTGCATAACGAGTCGAGTTTTTTTTTTTTTGATTGATTTTAGCAAACATTAGGCCTAAGGTTTTCCTAGGCATTTTATTAAGTACTTAGCCCAGATTTTTAAAAAAAGGGTAGACATGCTGAAAATAGATCCGATAATACACCTAAGAACAGGATATCTACATATGAGTTGTGCATGCGGAGACAGTATTGTTTCAAAAGAAGAAGTTATTTAGCGTTGTTTCAGATGAAGCATGTAGTTAACATCATTAATATCTAACGTGGATCCTTAAATGAACACGGATGTGATGATATGCATACATGAATAGACCTAAGAAAACATGATATATAATGCAAATATGTCCTATGCAGGATCTCTATTGCGCACAGAGGTGAAGTAAATCCTAAAGCATGTTTTCTACCCAAAATTATGCTAAGCATGCATCATCCCCACCCTTTTCACTATCCAGCACTAAAGTGTTTTACAAATAATTATTACAGACCAAAATTGTTGAATTACACAACTGAATAAAAGAAAATTCGAGAAGCTATACTATAGAAGGCCAAACAGTAGGCCCAAAGTACTAGATCCACTTGTCATATGCCATGGCCTTACAACCCAAATGTGTCATAGTCTCTAAGGATCTCAGAAGATCCCGGATAGTGCTCACACCCAGGCACCCTAGCCAAGAATGAGTAAGTGCGTAGAAGGCCAACCTTGAGTGTCAGAGTTCAATGGGTACTCAGAGGTCCCCAAGGCAGTGCTCACTCGAAGGGGGCAGAGCCTAGAGTCTAAGAATAGTGTGAAGTGCGGGAAGAAGAGTTTTAAAGAGAATTTCAAGTTTGAAAAGAGTAATTGAGACAACAGCCTTGAAAAGATGATTTCAAAAAATGATGAAGAATTTTGGTAAAATATTTTATCACAGAGAGAAGCAATACAACGACAGCCAGCAAGAAAAGAACTTATGAAAGAGCAAACACAAACAGGGGTAAGGGATTGGGGACATATAACTTTGATATTAGCACTTAGATAGAGTTATAGTTATCACATAATTACCATATAGCTGTCACATAATAGCACATATTAATAGGGTTAGGATTATATAACACTCAAGTAGCAGGAGAGGCAGGTTTGAGCACATAATGAGAGCAAGTAACAACAATCAGGTCAGGGTCAGGATCCGCAAACCATGAACACATAAGCATACTAAAGTCTCAGAAGGAACTGGAGACATATCAGACTCAAAGAAAGGGAGGGATATGGGTGTAGTAATGACATAATCACAAGGAACCATATGGAAAACAAGACATACATTCAGACTTAAGCTAGTTATATGATAAGCAGTGGAACCAAAGGATGAAACACATAAAAAATAGTAAGTAAGCAAAAACTTGAGCATATTGTGTAGATGCTACAAAGCTAAATAACAAAACATACCAGTTAGAGACTAGAGGATAACAAAGTGCTGGAGATAACACAGCAGTAGCAGTATGCAGGACAAGGAGAACAACTACAAGACAGTAATATGCAGGATGAGAGTAGCAGTAGTATGCAAAAGCACAAGAGCAGTAGAGACAGCTCAGTCTTAGGTGTGTTTGTGTGATCAGTGATTTCAATGGCAATTTGTGTTACTGTCTTTGTTCGTGTGAATCTCAGTGTGTGTGTAAAGAGGGAAGACAGGTCTTTATATAGTTTTGAAAACAAGCAGTACATAGGCAAAGAGTCCACAAACATGGAAATAGCAATCAATCAGTGTCAATTAAGACAACTGGACTCCTTTAATTAAGGAGTCTAGTTCAAACAGTGAGTTAAGGTAGAATAAGGGAAGAAATCACTTCAGTAAGGCTGATTAAGGCAAGGAATCACATAGTGCATAATCAAGGCCAAATACATAGTGGGTAATTAAGGAAAAGTTGAAAGAATTGTGTAAAAAATAGGGTATCAGTTCGAGAATCAACCAAAGGGCTCCCAGATCAAATTGTAATCCTAGGGAATCTAGAGTAATTAAGGAAAGCATCACATAAATATAGAAATAATTCAAAATTGGTACAGAATTGCATAAAGAATACACAAGATCATATATTTAAGAAAAGCATCACAAGCATGAGATTTTTACACAAGAGGATCAACACAAATCATCAAATAAATAGCTAGTAGGGTAAAGGTCGGAATTATTGAGCATTTAAATAGCAGTCACATGATTAACAGGAAGAGATATTCATAGAAATCAACATGAAAATGTCATAGTAGCGAATTAAACAGGAGTCACGGAGAACACATGAGTGCACACAATTATGTAACAAAAGGATACACATAATAAGGGTTAACCTAAAATTAGGGTTTCAGCATAACAATCAAGGCAACAAGAAAGCATAAAATAATCAATTAAACACAGTAGAGGTGTTTTAAAAATCAAAGAACTGTTTTGAGAACATGGTCGAGAAACCATAATTCTTGAAATTGTTAAAAACAGATTTTTTTGGAGAAAAACACGAAGAAACATCATAGAACCGTAAATATAGAATGGATCTTAAAAGAAAACCCAAAATAAAGAGGACTAGGGTTTCGTGGAACCCAAAAAAGAGGGCAAACCTCATGAACAACATAGATTTAGCCGGAGAGACTGCAAACTTACTCAAACGGCCGGGGATTGGCCGGAAAATGGCAAGAGACCCATAGGGGTGAGTGAACCACTCCAGGTTCATCTGAGGAGCTTAGGATATCACTGAGTGGTTGGGAGGCGGGTAGATGACCAAGAGATAGTGAGGAGTCATAGGTTCCGATGAGAGAACCGGTCGGAGAAGGTGAACATACCTCGTCGGAGGGGAGAAGCCAAGGGGCTTCTAGAGAGTACCAGATAGAGAGAGAGAGAATGAGAGATAGAGAGATGAGGAGTCTCAAAAATGAGACGGGGAAAGGGGTTAGGTGAGGGTTTAATTATGGAAAGGGGATCTAGGCCGTTGATCAAATTTAGATTAGTTCGGAGCTGGGCCGGGTTAATTTAGGGACTGGGCTGGATTGGTTTAAATGAGGTACTAGGCCATTTGGGTTTGATTAAAATCTGCTGGGGATAGGGTTAAATTGAGGCTAAAATTGCAATAATAAGGGCTATTTGTAAATAGCCAATTTCCTCTTTTATTATTTTTTATAAAATAGTAAAAAATGATTTGAAAATAAATTAAAGGTATTGGACTAATTAATAATATATAAATATTAATGTAAAAATACTAAAAGTGATTTTATGATTATAAAATGTTGTTAATCGTAAAATGGGCTACAATTGCAATTATACGCAATTTAGCTTAAAAATACCAGACAAATGTGTAAAAATATGCAAAAAATCACCTTAATTATATCTTAGTGTAAATAAGAGAATGAAATAAATTGTTCATCAAAAAATGCTAGTTTGGAAATAATTATTGAATTTTGTGGCATTAAAATAGATAATAAATTGATTTAAAAACCTTTAAAAATAAAGGAAAAATACCAAAACTTTTGGGCATGCTTATATATGCATGTACATGCTATTTTAAGAATATTTTGAGTGTAAAAATATGTAAGAAAAATTAGGTATCAACACCATTCAGCCTCGTACCAATGATCATTGCAGGAATATACCGAGCCCTAGAAAGGTGTCAACTGGGAGCCAAACACTTCGAAGGCTGTAATTTGCTACTTCAACTTTGGCTCGTAGAACTTCTCCAAAAAGGAGAATACCGGCAAGAAATCCATCGAAGGGACTGGGATGATCTTATCATTTTTAATCTTCTAAAGCGAATGAATTACATGCCCAACATGTTTGCCCAACCAGAGAATACTAAAGAATGGGTCGAACTCTTCGAAAATCTAAGTAAGGACCAGGTATAATGGATGTTTGAGTGGTTCCCGACCGAGTAGTTCATAGCCCGATCCAGAGACGCACCTTTCCTGACATTAATCTGCTTAAGAGGAACATATCCTTACGTACCTCTTCGGGTTATGAGACAAGCGGGTAGGAAGCAGGTTATACCCAGGGTCGACAAGATGAGTCACTTCCAGGCTGAATTTCAGGATGACGATAGTCCTTACGGGTGTCAGGCTTAGCATATATAGCACTGCAAGATTGTCAGGTGAAGGGACACCATCGAACCAGACAGATACCATGCAGGTTGTGCTCCCTATTATTCAAGTGGGTTGGAGGATAATCATAGTGGTCTGGGCCAGCCTGGGTTTGTTCGAGGTAACATGATCAAAGATGAAAAGGCCGAAGCACAGGTCAAGTACAATCAATTACGCAAGCGAATTCGAGAATGCAAAAGCGAGCACCGTGAGATACAGGAAGCCAATCAAAAACTAATTAAAGAGTGGAAGGATATGGCTGTTAGTCCCAACAAACGATTGGGATATTTGGAGCGAGGTATAGTAGAGTTGGAAAAAAAATTTCTCAAGAGGGTTGAAGACTGTCGAAATGCTGAAGGAAACGAAGGCGGACATCTGGCCAAAGCCTACTTGCTGTTGGGACTGCGCGAGTTAGGGAAGCTGTTCAATGGAGTCAAGGACGCTGAGTCTGGGAAAGGTTCCTCTGGGACCAAATAGATAGGAGTTTTCATTTTCGCTTTATAAAATGTAATAAGGCCAATGGCCACTAGCAACTTTTATTTCTTGTTATTTAGAGTCGATTTGGGATTCGTCTACTTTTTTATCAATGAAATGAGGCATTTAGCATTCCAAGTTCTTCAAATCAACTTGTCGCTAGGCCTACCTCGGGCACAAAGAGGTACTCAAATTAGGACACGTTTACATTCCTGCGCTATGTGTTTAAATATTGCAACATTTTTCTTATAATACTCACTTACTTGTTACCTTTTATTTTTACTTTTTGTTTATTCCTCTCCCTAAAGGTTAGTTTGTGAACTCTGGCAACATCATCCTATTTTACGAGATCTAGGGGCCCTCCGCCTACTCCTCCTCTCAGTCCTGTCAGACACAAGAACAAAGGGAAGATGGAAGATTTGGACAACTCAACTGAACGGGTAGAGGTCACTCAGGGTCATGGTCACGTTACTCTAGTTCCCAAGGAAAATGCATCCCAACTGGAACAAAAGCTGTTGAAATTTCAGGAAAAACTTGATCAAGTCCGGAATCTCACGAATCTGTCATTTTCCCTCACCACTCCAGAGGTTAATTTCCCAAATGCTCAAAATCTCGTACCTCCAAAGAATATCCCAAAGCAACAAAACCATCCCACTCCTTATCACCACTGCAATACCTGTCATATCTCAAATAACACCCCACTGCTCATCCCAGAACTCCAAAACTCCACAAATGACCACTGCCACACCCAACATAATACCCCCATCTACGTGGAGACTGTGTTGCACTCCACCCAACCCATCTCAAGCACACCCGAGTTCGATGATAAGGACTTGCTCATCTGAAATCTGGCCGAAGAGCTCAAAAAGTTGACTAGCAGAATTCAAGGCGTTAAAGGTAGTAAGGTAATTGAGGGGCTAAACTACGAAGATCTTTGCATACAGCCCGATGTCGAACTGCTTGAGGGGTACAAACCTCCTAAGTTCAAGATATTCGATGGTACAGGGTATCTGAGGGTCCACTTGAGAATGTACTGTGACAAATTGGTTGGAGTAGGAAAAGACGAGAAAATCCACATAAATCTTTTTATGAGGAGCTTGAAGGGAGATGCTTTATCTTGGTAAATTAGCCAAGATCCTAAGAAGTGGTCAAATTGGGTGAGCATGGTGTCCGATTTTATGGACAGATTCAGGTTCAACACAGAGAATGCGCCAAATGTGTTCTATATTCAAAATCTAAATAAGAAGCCCACAGAAACATTCTGCGTGTATGCTACTCGATGGAGGTCAGAAGCTGCTAAGGTTAGGCCTGCCTTAGAAGAAGATCAAATGAACAAACTCTTCGTTCGGGCCCAAGACCCACAGTATTATGAGAGGCTGATGATAATCGAGGGCCACAAATTTCCTGACATTATCAAGCTGGGAGAAAGGATCGAAGAGGGCATCAAAAGCTATATGGTTACAAATTTTGAGGCTTTGCAAGCTACAAATAAGGCCTTGCAGTCAGGTGGTGTATCCGAGAAAAGGGATGTAGGAGACATAATGGTGGCACATAGAACCAAATCTCCCATCAAATACCAAACATACCCGATGCCTCCAATCACATATCAGCCTACCCCAAACTACCAAGCACTCTCACCCTCCTATCAAACTCCACCACTCCCCTATCAATCATCTTCCACATATTAGCCCACTTCACCTAAATATTCTCAACCTGCACATGTTTACCAAGCCTACAACACTTAACTATCCCACTACCAATCCCCTCCTCCACACCAAAACTTCCCTAGACCCCGATCAAACTTTACCCGAAGGCCCCCAAAATAGTATACGATTATTGTTGAACCTATCGACCAGTTGTATTAAAGACTCGAAACTCCTGGTTATGTCACCCCTATCCCTGCTACCCCTGAGAACATTTCTCATTGGGTTAATCCAAATAAATCCTGTGCATACCATTCCAGCATGAAAGGATACGCCATTGACGAATGCCTCTCTTTGAAAGATAAGATCCAGACTTTAATTGATAACAAGATTATTATGGTAAAGGAACCTGCTTCGAATGTCCGCAATAACCCTTTGCCAGATCATAAGGGTGGAAGCGCTCACATGATTGAGATAGAGGATGATTGGGATCCCAAGGGATCGATCAGTTTGATCATAGAAAGTGATGATCTAAAGAAGCCAACAGTCACCCTTAATTCGATTGTAGTCCAGATTCAGCCCTCCGGGGATGCCAAGGTAAACATTTCCATGCTACTTGAGTTTTAAGTACCATCCTTTGCAAAGACGCCAGCGCCGATTGAGGTTGAATTTATGTCATCGACAAATGCACCTACACCCTTCGAAGTTGCAGTTTTACCACCTAAGGGGCATGCTCCGTTCAAAGTAAAGATAGCCACGCCAATTCCAGTGGAAATATAGGCCATAACACCATTCCATACAAATGCCATACCATGGGACTACACAGTCGAGGCAAAAAGAAAAGGGAAGGTCAAGTTCGGGGAAGCTGTTGCGGCACATGGTATGACGAGAACTGGTAAGGTTTATACTTCGGAACATTTGGCTGAGTTAAGCAAGCAGGCCTCTAGTCGGCCAACCGTCACTGAAACTGGGCCTGATGATCTCTGGAGAAAGATACAAGCCAAAGAATACTCAGTCATTGATCAGCTAAACAAAATACCAGCACAAATTTCTATCCGTGCTTTGCTACAGAATTCTAATGCACACAAGAATGCCCTGTTAAGGGTGCTGAGTGAGGCATATGTACTAGGCAACATCAATGAAGGAGAGATGGCTAACATGGTAGGACAGGTATTGGAAAGTCACAAGATCACTTTTCATGAAGATAAGTTGCCACCAGAAGGGTTGAGTCATAACAAGGCATTGCACATCACCATGCAATGCGAAGATTATTTTATCACCAGAATCCTGATTGATGGAGTGTCCAGCCTCAACATTTGTCTGTTGGTAACACTCAGGACATTGGGAAAGGGGCTGCATGAGATCAAGGACGGGGACATTAACGTAAAAGCTTTCGACGGTTCCCAAAGGTCCACCATTGGGGAAATTATCATGTGTTTGCAAATGGGGCCTACCTGGTTCGATATTGATTTTTAAGTGATAGACATGCCGGGATCTTACAATTTGTTGTTGGGATGATCATGGATTCATGCTGTTGGGGCTGTAGTGTCAACACTACATCAGGCAGTGAAGTTCGAGTGGAATCACCAAGAGGTAATCATTCACGGCGATGGTAGCAATCCCATATACAGTCGCCAGACCATCCCAACAATATGAGGCAGAAGAAGGATAGGCGGGGAGACCTATAAGCACATCGAGCGAGTCAACACCGTTGATAAGGACAAATGGTGGGACAACAAAATTAAGAGCATACTGAACTGGAGTGGATATGAACCTGGCAAAGGTCTTGGCAAGAACATCCAAGGAATCGCTAAGCCTATCAAACTAAAGAAACATGGCACCACCTTCGGATTAGGATATGAGTATACTTGGGAGGAATTCAACCACTGGTCGCCGCCATGGCGCGGTCCTTACTATCCATTGGAGCAGCCAATACCATGCTTGGAACAAACTTTCCAACCTGCTAAAGTTATCTATGGTCAGAAGAAGAGGAAGCACTAGCATCAGTGAGGAATTTGCTCTTGGAAGACGATGATATGGATTGTTGTGCCATTTTCGAGGAGGAGGGGGGGGAAGGCCCTTCCATACAAGTTGTAAGAAGAGGAGCATGCCTCAATAACTAGGCCATTAGAACCACTAGAGCCCGGCGAGCCTCGGGGTAGCAAGGCCGAACAAGCATCATACACTATCTTTTATTTTTACTAGTTAACTTTCCTTTCGTATTTTAAATTTCCGCAATAAGATTTTCAATGTTCAAAACAGTTATGGAATTTATCAATGCATTTCGATTTTCCTCACAAATTCACACTCTTATTATTTTCTCTCATTACTTTACTTATACAGCATTACTATTACTTGTCGTGATGAACCAATTATGACTGTAACATGCAATGAGACAATGCAACAAACAAACATAGACTCATAGGATGATAACATACCGGAAGACATTGTTAAGGAAGTTGAGAATTTTGAAAACATGCCAAAGTCCAACCTGGACGAGGCTGAGATTGTTGACTTAGGAGTGTCACACCTCCTTTTGGCATGCGCCTGCAGGGGCGCAGAGGGAGTCTTTCCAATTAAAGAACAATCGAAACGATATTTGTTTATTTATTTCAGAGTTACCACTTGGGAGATTTATGGTGTCCCAAGTCACCGATTTAATCCCGAATCGAGGAAAAGACTAACTCTGTTTAACAGTCCGCGAACGAGAAATCCGGATAAGGAATTCTGTTAACCCGGGAGAAGGTGTTAGGCATTCCCGAGTTCTTCTAGCACGGTCGCTCAACTGTCGCATTCGGCTTATTTATCTGATTTTAACAATTATGAGCTTATATGCAAGTTTAAACTTTTCACCGCTTTTATCATTACTATTATTATTTTAACAAAGAATTGCAACGTTGTGAAAATATATCTCGAACCACGTCACATCAATGTACCCGTGGTTATCGACATATTTTGACTCAGTCGAGATTTGGATTTGGGTCACATAAATGTGCACCCGAGTTTAAGAAAGTGATTTATTAAAGGCGCGCCTAAAGCGACTAGCGTATCATTATTTTGGGTAAGGCCGTGAAATTTTGCTAAACGGCCCATCCTGAAGTCTAAGTAATTTTACAAGCACGTGTAGAGGCCCCCGCAGCTTATGTATTTTTTGTTTGTCGAGGCTTGTCTCATTCATTATTTTATAAAAAAAGAATTGCAACGTCATGGAAATGCATCTCGAACCACGTCACAATCAATGTACCCGTGATTATCAACATATTTCGAGTTCATTGAGATTTGGATTTGGGTCACATAAATGTGCACCCGAGTTTAAGAAGGTAAGGTTATTTAAAGTACACGCCTAAAGAGACTAACACATTTGTTATTTTTTGGGAAAAAGCCGTGAAATCCACTAAGCGGCCGATCCCGAAGTCTATACAATTATTAACCATTTATTGAGGGCCCCGCAGCTTGTGCGTTTTATTTGGCGAGGCTCATCTCGTTTATTTTAAAAAGATAATCCTAAAGTGACTACATTTTTCTATTTTTTGTCCGTCTCTAAAAATGAAAAAAAAATATCCTAATTAATTTACATGCTTAAGAATTGTTATAGTCGAATTCCGAACACAATCTGCTAGATCAGAATATAAGCATGCATATGGGCAGTCCGTTCGCCAACACGGGCCCAGGTCCAACGCATGTAGTATTAAACAGGACACGGGCCATCTTATTCCAGTATTGAGGCCTAGTTAAGTTATTCTACACATATTCACAGCTTTGCAACGCAGAAATGTAGAGTGATGGTATCTAATTAAGCAAATTACTGCAAGTTTTAGAAAGGCAATCAGTTGGAATGAGGTAACTTAGAGGTCTAGTTTTAATCCTAAATTCAAACCATTGAATGTTGAAATTAGATTGCCATGGTAATTAAAACAGTCTACTGGGCCTGATTCTATTTGACATGCATTTGGACATACACTACCTAATAACCAAGCTAAAATAAACAGAACATTATTGACTGCATCACTACAAAAACTGTCCAGTTATACGAAGCGGCAGAAATTTAAATAACAATAGTATATAAACTATTCTAACTACAATCAGTGAAGGAGAAAAGTTAAATCAAAAGAAGGAGAAAAGTTAAATCAAAAGACTTCAAACTTCCATTTCGTATGTATTCATGCTTCCACATTTTTCAGCTTACAAAATTGGCAATGTTACATCCATGTACCTGGTATGGGAAGCAAAAGAAGAGGAAGATGAGAACCAACAGTAGTAGAAACAATACAGTAACAGCAACAATAACAACTAGCAGCAGGCAGTCCAAAACCCAGGAGTGAAACCAGAAATACCAGGCAATTTCAGAGATACCAAACAGCAGACCGACACACCAGAAATGCAATAGAATAGTAGGTTTTTTATTTCTATTTTTCAGACTCTCAAAGATTGAACTTTTAAGTGTTAAACATCCACCCTGTTTACTCTCTAACTCTGAACTTTTTGTCTTCCAAAATCCCGCCCACTTTTTACTCTCAAACTAAACTGACCTCTTCAACATTCAAAAGCCAGCCTTCTTAGTCAAAAATGACTCTATTTATAGCCAAAACAGACCCCCTATCACTGCCTTGAACTCCCCAGAACTAATTCTGCCCATCCCCTCTAAATCCCCACTCTTATGTCTTATCTTGATTCAAGTTAACTTGGTTCCCCACACTTGGTTCCCTATTGTTTCAATCAAAGGTCATGGGGTATTAAATAAATCTCATGCTATTATGTTTGGTTCCCCATTGTTATTAAACTAATGACATTTAATCAACCACTTTACAGGCCCTTAAGTTATTCTAATTAAAACCCTGTTAAATCCTAAAATTACCCCCTTAACCCCTGTATATTACTGCCCTACCCTAACCCTTACCAATCTGTATTAAACCCCTTCAATTCTAAACCAAAACTGATTACTAACTGTCCAATTATAACAGCTATAACCATTCCTAATCAAATTCACACAGATTCAAAACAGAAGAACGGAACAAATCAAAAAATGGTATCAATCAGATGGAATGAGTTGATCATATTGGGAACCAATCCTGATCAACTCAAACCAATTGATCAAATAGGGAGTTGATAATGTGAGCAAAACATGAATATCAACTAGGTGGTCAAGCAACTAACAGGATGAAACGAGATGAACTGATATGCATTGAAGGTGTCAACATGCTAAGCTCCTAAGTTCAAACAAACATATAAACAGGCTTGTTCTCAATCACAAAATTAAAAACAGAAAGAAACAAAGGTATTGGCATGAACTTATTACCATGTTATTCTAGCCTTTAAACATGAAAAACTAATCGACGACAACTATTCAATCGATTACACAAGCTATAACATATAACAATTAACCACAAACAAACAGACTAAACAGACTCGCAAGTGATTGAGTGGTTTTGACAAAAACCAGGGAACTTATAAGGAAACTAACTAATTGACCAGACTATTTCAATCGATTACATGGTTTATAACATTTACAACACACAGAAACAAATGATGAATTGGACCGAATAAAAGGTCATTGAAGATGGACAGAAGAATTGATAAAAATTGAAAAATCAATAAAACTAAACAAATAGAAAATGACAAAGAGAGAATAGAAAGGGAAATGAAAAATACCTCAAAGGAACTCAGAAACAGACAACCTCGACTTGAACTCGGACTTGAACTTTTAGGGTCAAATGGACCTTAATCGAGTGTTCTCGTCTGGGAACACTCGACTAAGGTCGATTAGGAACCCCAAATTTCCCTTGATTTCGAACAGAAACCAGGTATAGATTTTCTAGGGTTCTTGGGCTTGATTTGGGGTTCGAATGGTTCTAGCAAGATTCGAACCAAACCAGAGGTGGTTTGGGCTCGAGGGAGGTCAGGAGGTGACAGGGTGTGAGTTTGGGCTTGGTTGGGGTAGGTTCAAGTTCTGCTCGAGTCTTCAAATGAATATTCGAGAGGCTAGGGAATGATTTGAGGTAAAAGGGTGGTGGATTTGGATTGTGGGTGGTCTGATGGCTTTAGGGTGTTAATTTGGTGACCGGCAGCGTTGGTGCCGCCAGGTTTCAGGCGAAGGTATATCAATGGCGGCTAGGGTTTGGTATGGTTCGTCTCTGAGCTTTGAGAGAGAGACGATAGGGTGAGGGGTGTTTGGATTGGGGGGCTGGGTAGGAGATTAGATTTATATACGAAGTGGGGGGATTCAATCTTGGCCGTTGGATCATTTACGATCAACGACCAGGATCTTTTATTTAAATGAAACGACGTCGTGTGGTGTTATTACGAGACTGGGTCGGTCTTGGATGGGAACGGGTCAGGTTGTGAGGAGGCCTTGGGACCGTCAGATCAAAGGAAATGGACAGCTCAGATTAAACACCTGAAACGGTGTCGTTTCAAACAATGTTGGGGCTGAACTGGACCGTTAGATCTGTTTGATCAACGATCCAGATTTGAGATGCCTAAACGGCGTCGTTTGGGTCATCTGAGAGACCAACCATATTGGGACGGGTATATGGGGTGTTTTTGGGCCTGATTTTGGTCCACAAAGGGTGGCCCAGTTTCGATTTCTTTATTATTTCACTTGTTTTGTTTTCTATTATTTTCCTCTTTTAATTCCTAATTACCAAAAATTCTAAAATAAGTTGTAAAACCAAAATTATCTTAAAAAAGGGTATTAATTAACCCTTAGCAATAATTAACCCACAAGATCAAACATTAATTAAAACAAAATCCCACAATTGAACAATAAAAATGATAAAAGTACCAAGATACATATTTTTGTGATTTAAAAAAAAAATTATGGTTTAATTAATTCCTAATTGTGAAAATAAAATCCTAGGTGCACACGCAATATATTTCTTTGTATTTTTAATTAACCAAAGAAGATGAGCATTCACAGACAAAAGTAATTATCCAAAATGTCACGCAAAATTGTCAAAAATTGTACACAAAGGCGATTTGTTTTATTTTTTTGATTTCTTTCGGAGTAGTTTTCGTGAAGCAAAAATCATGTGCTCACAGGGAGATGACGGGAATGTCAAAGAAACACGAATCAACGTTCACTTATCATTATCAGAAAAGAAGGAATACATAGAGTTTCTAAGAGAATATGAAGACATATTCGCCTGGTCATACAATTACATGACCGATCTGAGTACATTTATTGTGGCACACAAACTGCCGATTGATCCGACATGTCCACCAGATATGGATGGATAAAGAAGATGCTGAGAAAACGGCTTTCATTACGCCGTGGGGAATGTACTGCTACAAGATGATATCGTTTGGGTTAAAAAATGTAGGTTCCACCTACATGAGGGCTATGACTACCATTTTCATGATATGATACACAAAGAGATCGAGGTGTACGTAGATGACGTTATCATCAAGTCCAAGAAGGCCACCGATCACATGGAAGATTTGAGGAAGTTTTTCAACAGATTACGAAGGTACAACCTAAAGCTAAATCCTATGAAGTGTGCATTTGGGGTTCCAGCTGGAAAATTGTTTGGGTTCATTGTGAGTCCCCGGGGAATAAAACTGGATCCATCAAAGATCAAAGCTATTCAAGAATTGCCACCACCAAAGAACAAGAAGGACGTGATGAGTTTTCTGAGAAGACTTAACTACATCATCCGGTTCATAGCACAATCTACAGTTATCTGTGAACCGATCTTCAAGATGTTGAAAAAGGATGCCGCCACCGAGTGGACCGATGAATGCCAGAAAGCTTTCGACAGGATCGAGAAATACCTGTCAACACAACCAGTCTTAGCCCCGCTAGAGCCCGGTAGGACTTTGCTACTCTATATCGCAGTGTTAGATGGTGACTTTGGTTGCGTCCTGGGGCAGCATGACGAAACAGGAAATAAAGAGCAGGACATCTATTATCTCAACAAGAAGTATACTCCGTACGAAGCTCGATATTCTCTGTTAGAACACACTTGTTGTACTCTAACTTGGGTAGCCCAGAAGCTGAGGTACTACTTCTGTGTTTATACTACATATCTCATATTGAGGATGGATCTTTTAAAGTACATCTTTCAGAAGCCCATGCCCACTGGCAAGCTAGCCAAGTGGAAAATTCTATCGAGTGAATTCGACATTGTCTACGTAACTCAGAAAGCAATCAAGGGACAGGCACTAGCAGATCACCTGGCCGAAAACCCTGCGGATGGAGAATACGAACCCCTAAAGATGTATTTTCCTGATGAAGAGGTATCATTCATAGGAGAGGACATTACAGAATCCTATGATGGGTGAAGAGTGTTTTTTGACGGAGCAGCAAATTTCAAAGGATTCGGCGTAGGAGCAGTCCTAG
Organism: Nicotiana glauca; assembly: GCA_026770625.1. NCBI lineage: Eukaryota > Viridiplantae > Streptophyta > Magnoliopsida > Solanales > Solanaceae > Nicotiana > Nicotiana glauca. The sequence continues at coordinate 69,750 of MU711614.1, read as the reverse complement.
TATCAGAAATCGGTCAGCATTATCCGGTGTCTGCCAAACTCAGGTTTGGCGTGCACCAACAATATGGCCGAGTACGAAGCCTGCATCTTAGGGCTCAAGATGGCTATCGACATGAACATTTAAGAACTGCTAGTGATCGCAGATTCAGATTTGTTTATACATCAGGTACGAGGAGAATGGGCAACCAAGAACTCTAAGACACTCCCGTATCTACATCACGTGCAGGAGCTGAGAAAGAGGTTCACAAAGACAGAATTTCAACATGTTCCAAGAATCTAGAATGAGTTTGCCGACGCATTGGCTAACCTCTCATCCATGATACAACATCCAGACAAAAGCTTCATTGATCCTATTCCAGTAAAGATCCACGATCAGCCAGCTTATTGTACCCATGTTGAAGAAGAAGAAGCAGATGGAAAGCCTTGGTTTCATGATATCAGAGAATATTTGACGAAAGAATAATACCCAGGACCTGCCAATCATATTGAGAAGCGCACACTTCGGAGGTTGTCCAATAATTTCTTCCACGACGGAGGAATCCTGTATATGAGGACTCCTGATTTGGGGCTACTAAGGTATGTCGACGCAAAAGAAGCAGCCAAGCTGCTAGAAGAAATCCATGCTGGGGCCTGGGGTCCATATATGAACGGTTTTGTCTTAGCCAAGAAGATCCTCCGAGCTGGTTACTTTTGGATGACTATGGAGACGGATTGCATCCAGTGTGTCCGAAAATGCCACCGCTGTCAGATACATGCAGACAAGATAAAGGTACCTCCCAATGAGCTTAATGCAACAAGCTTACCATGGCCGTTCGCCGCTTAGGGAATGGATGTTATGGGACCAATCAAGCTCGCCACTTCTAACAGACACAAATTTATCCTAGTAGAAATCGACTATTTCACCAAATGGGTCGAGGCAGCATCTTACAGAGCAGTAACTAAAAATGTCGTGGCAAACTTTGTCCGCGACCTTATTGTTTGTCGGTTCGGGATTCCATAATCAATCATTACTGATAATGGCTCCAACCTTAACAGTGACTTAATGAAAGCCATGTGTGAAACCTTCAAGATCAAACACAAGAATTCCACAGCCTACAAGCATCAGATGAATGGAGCTGTAGAAGCTGCCAACAATAATATTAAGAAAATATTGACGAAAATGATAGAGAAACATAAGCAATGGCACGAAAAGCTATCATTTGCTCTACTGGGATATCGCACCACTGTCCGCACATCAACTGGGCAACCCCCTATATGTTGGTTTATGGTACAGAAGCCGCCATTTCCGCCGAAGTGAAAATTCCTTCTTTAAGGATCATACAAGAAGCTGAGCTCGACGACGCAAAGTGGGTGAAGAGTCGCTACGAACAGTTAGCTCTTATAGATGGTAAAAGATTGAATGCAGTTTGCCACGGCCAGCTTTATCAGAACCGAATGGCCAGAGCCTTCAACAAGAGAGTCAAGCCGAAATAGTTCACACCGGGGCAGTTGGTGTTAAAAAAAATTTTCCCGCATCAAGATGAAGCCAAAGAGAAATTATCTCCCAATTGGCAAAGTCCATACAAAGTTTATCGGGTTCTGATAGAAGGAGCACTTATACTTGCAGAAATGGACGGAGAAGTTTGGCCAAAACCAATCAATTTAGATGTAGTCAAACATTACTATGTGTAATCTTATGCTTTCCTATATGATGTAATTTGAACTACGTTTGACTTGATTCCCATTTAAAAGGGGATATGTAGGCAGCCTTATGGGTTCGGTCACAATTCAATAAAATTTTTGTTTTCCCCCGCAATTGGAAACTGGGGCAGAATTTTGAGGAGGACCCTCAAACTTCCGAAGTAATTTCAGCCAATCATCACAAGCAGCAGTCAGAAGCATTAACCCGTTAAACTGGGGCATAATTTTGAGGAGGACCCTCAAAATTCCGTAACAAGAGAGGTTGCAATGTTTGGCTAAGAGCTCGTTTAGCTTAGCTGATTTAGAGTAGCTGATAAGCATTAGGTTCTAAAATTTTTTAAAAATAAGCAGTTACGTGTTTGGATAAAAGTGCTGAAATTAATAATGAGCAGCTGAAGAACTGGGTATACGAAGAGTTTTGTTTTAAAAAGAAATATTTTTGGGATAGAATAGTAAATATTTTGGTCAAACCTAAAGTGCTTATAAGCTGAAATTTGATAAGTTGGGGGAGACCAACTTATGGCTTTTGGCTTATCTTGGCTTATAAGCACTTAACTTATAAGCACTTTTAATTTTACCAAACGCGCAGATAAGCCAAAAAGTGCTTATAAGACAGTTTGACCAGCTTATAAGCTTAGCCAAACACCCTCTAAGCTTATAAGATGGTCAAATTGGCTTATAAGCACTTTTTGGCTTATCTACGCATTTGGTAAAATTAAAAGTGCTTAAAAACAAAAAATAAGCCAAAAGTCATAAGTTGGGAAATTTCAGTTTATAAACACTTTAGGTTTGACCAAAATATTTACTATTCTATCCCTAAAATACTTCTTTTTAAAACAAAACTCTTCGTACACCCAGTTCTTCAGCTGCTTATTACTCCCTCCATTCCAATTTATGTGAACCTGTTTGACTGGGCACGGAGTTTAAGAAAAAAATGAAAACTTTTGGAATTTGTGGTCCTAAACAAGTCAAAAAGGGACCTAGAGTATTTTTGTGGTTATAAAAGCTTCTCATTAAGGGTAGAATTGTAAGTTTAAGCTAAATTGTTATCAAATTTAGAAGGGGTTCATTATTTTTGGAACGGACCAAAAAGAAAATAGGTTCACATAAATTGGAACAGAGGGAGTATTAATTTCAGCACTTTTATCCAAATGCATAAATGCTTATTTTTTAAATCAGCTTCAACACTTAAAAGTAATTTTCAGCACCTAATGCTTATCATCTACTCTAAATCAGCTCAGCTAAACGGGCTCTAGGCCAAAAAGTGTTTATAAACTAGTTTGACTAGCGTTTCAGCATCTAATGCTTATTATGTATTCTAAATCAGCTCAGTTAAACGGGCTCTAGGCCAAAAAATGTTTATAAACTAATTTGACCAGCATATGTTTAGCCCAAGATCATCTAAGTCGCACTTATGTTTCTACAAGTCGCAACTACCACTGGCATTTATAAGTCCCCAATGCGATGCGATTAGACTTATGGTGATCTCTCTCTTCTTGTTTTTCCGGGTGTAAAACAAAAAGGATATTAAAACAAGAGTATCAACTCGCATCAAATTTGGCAAAAAAATAAGACCAAAAGGGAATAAAATAGAAACAGGCCGAGGAGGAAGAGGCGTAGAGAGAGAAGATCAAGCAGCCCCAATTAGGAAATTTTTATGCTCTCCCTTTTCCTTTTCAAGCCCTTTTGGATTCTACAGCAAGTGAGAAAATTTTGAAATTGGACTTCTGATTCAGGTAATGTAATCGTTAAACCTCCTCTTTGGGCTAATCGTTTCATAGTCGAATTGATCTGTTCCGGTCCAGATTCGAATTCTGTTACAAAGTTTTCTACTGCATTATCCATGACGTATCAGTAGTATATTTTGTTGGAGTATCGTTTTAATTTTAATTCATTAGTAAATCAGGCGATTTCTCTTCTCATTGAATTAGTTTATGATTGGTTTTGGTTATTCGGCTCTGCTTTTGAGATCATGACATTGAGAATTTGTTACTTCTTTAGAAACCTTATTTAATTGGAGTTAGACTTAGTTAATGATCTGTTATTTGGTTATTATAGTATAGGTAGCGAATTCGCTTTCTGATTGATTTGGTGCTGCAAAAGGCGGAAAAGACGTATATTTGTACTGATTCGGTTAAAGAAGCCCCCAGCACAACATTGACCATCTCAGAAAGATGCAGAGATGAAACAGTAAGTGCGAGTGTTACTTTGAGAAGTTTTACGTTGTGAAGAGTTGTGGTGTATAGTTAATGAAAGGGTGTTTTGGAGAAGGAAGAAAGAGATGAAAGTAGTTGTTATTGTTTGGTCGGAGGAACAATGACTGGGTGGTCATTGGGTCTTCGGACAGGAAGCGATGGGTCGTTGCAGCAACTGGCACAAAATGGAGTTTTGCACTCGCAGAGTTCATTCAGCTCGCGTAAAACTCCAAAGACATCACTTTCCGGTTCTAGAGAGAAGGAAAGATGTCTTCCCTCTATTTGCAGGTTTTTGGTGCGAAGGCAGGTTGGAATGCTGATTTTGGTTGCATTTACACTCTTGGCTTTTGTTGCAGGATTTTCGATGGTTAATAAAGGTCAGTTTCCTGAAGTCCTTTTGGTTTCTTTGTTGTGGAATATCGTCTGGATAAGGATCTATAATTTGGATAGGGATCTATTTATATGTTAAACTTTAGTAACTTTAATTGTTCTGAAAGGGTGGCATGCATTGTCGGCTCTAGTATCTTTCTTAGGAGGACCGAATTGTATATTGTGGATAGGTGAAGGAAACAACATTTAAAATGAAAATGTTGGTATTAATACACCTGCACAAGATACATAAGACGCAGCTTGCTGAGAAAGGAATTAGAGAGACAAGGTTGAGCAATTGCAATGAACAGAATTAAGTCTATTCATTTTCAATGCGACTTGATTCTGAGAGCAATGGATTTTTACTATATGTTGGCTTCTGATGTTCTAACTTCTAATTTATTGAAGAAAAGCATGACACCTTGTTCTTTACCATCGGCTCTATCAGTGTAACCTAAAATCAATTTGAAATTTAATGAATAAATAAAACAAATAAGGCGAGACATGGATAAGTCCAGTGCTTGCTAAATATATAGTTAAATTCGAGTGCCTGCTTTGTAAGAGGCCCTATTAGGAAGAAGTCATAAGTTAATATCTCTTCACTTGTTAATGGGAATAATGATTTGATAATAAAATTAAAGCTTTTATCATTTTATTTTCCTTGGGATGGGGTGCCGGAATGGGTAGTTATCTATCCCCTGTTGAACCGCACTAAATAGAGTCATAGTTGTTTGTCTCAGTACTGCAGTCACAGATTTGCATCGAAGTTGTTAGTTTACTCTTACTTTGTCTTTCTTCTTTTGAGCGTTTTTGGAGTATCGATCTATTTCATGTCCAGAAAAAAAAAAAAAAGAATGTTATGGTAGGTGTGGTTCACTGGTGCTTGCCTCCTCATTTCTTTTGTGAAAAGCGGCAAATCCACCACCAGTTATATAATGCATATTACTTAGTTCTGAAGTCACTAATCTAGTTTGTTATGAGATAGATTTCCTGATTTTCATACAAGATTTTTGCTATTATTAGATGATGCATCAAGGAGTTCTGAATTGGACTTCAAGGAGTGGTTTGAAAACAACACATATCATCTATCTGCATTATTGCCCAAGGAGGTTATGGTATGTGGTGAGAATACTGCCCAGCTGCCTCCTCCCAATGCTTCAGCTGAGATATTGGCTAAAGATTCCATTGCTTTTCCTGATCCTTGTCGAAACTTTGCATTTCCCCCTCCTCCACCTGGTGAAAGGAGGCGAATAGGGCCTCGCCGTAAGTATAAAACTCATCTGTTTCAAACTTGGATCTTATTTGTTATTTGGTCTCATGCATTTGTATTCTATCTTTTGCTTTAATCAACACTTCATTCACGTAATGTCATACTCTTGGTTATATTGTCTTTCATTTTGATTCAGCATGTCCTGTTTGCTACGTTTCTGTGGAGCAAGCGATAGCTCGTATGCCTAGAGTCCCATCACCGTCACCCGGGCTTCAGCATTTAACTTATTTCCATGAGCAAATTCCCATGAAGACTGAACCTCACGGGGGTTCTGAATTTGGTGGGTACCCTTCTTTGGAGGAGAGGAATGCTTCTTTTGACATAAAAGAGTCAATGACTGTGCACTGCGGGTAAGTTGCACTTATCATCTTAACACAGTGACTTGTATTTTTGTTGGCTTTAGTGCTTTGTCCTCTTTCCAAAGTTCTCCGATCACTGATATATTTGGGTCAGATTTGTCAAAGGTTGTAGACCTGGTGATCGAACAGGATTTGACATCGATGCAGCTGATCTAAAGGAGATGGAGCAATTCCATGAAGTCATTGTTGCATCAGCCATATTTGGTACTCTATAAGCTATGCTCCAGAAATTTTATCTTTTTGACCCACTATTATTTTAAATTTATGTTAGTACATCTATAAGTTAATAAAGGGTCAGAGAATTTAGCCAAGCTAGACCTGACTAGTATCAAAACCACAAGAATTTTCATCTACCTATTGGACTGGGAACGTTATAAGAGAAATACAGATCTGCTGAAGAAGCTGTCATATTTTAGGTTTTAGGTACATGTTACTAGATACTTAGCTACGTACTGCACTGATGCATGAGAGATAATCAGGCACTTCTTAGCTGTCTCCCATCTATGCCACCTAGCTCCATCTTAAGAAACAAATTACTAGGAGAATTTGCAAGTTTGTATGCACCCTTTATTTTGATCTTTCATTCTCCGTTATTGATTAAGCAAAATTTTCGCAGGTGTAGATCCTCCTCTTCATCCTAATTTATATAATACTTTCATTAGCAAAGATTAAAAGAAGTATGATGTAGATATTTGAATTTGCTAGAGATATGGAAAAGATAATATGTGAATAATGGGTAACAAAGAATAGGAGGAGACTAGGTGGTGGTGTTGGAACATGGCCCGTGTGTATGATACCTATTTTAAATGACCAAAGTAGGCGGTACATTTTATTATTTGCTGTTTGTGTTTCATACATGAGCAGAACTACATAGAGTCCTATGTAAGATGGTATGATACTTATATTTATCAACTGCGCCTCAATCCCAAATTACTAGGGTCTGCGATATGATATTTTTCAAAATGTTAAAATTATTGTGATCCCACATGAACCTGGGCACGATATATACATTTATACCACACACACTCTTCTGCTTTTTAATATTTGAATTTTATAATGTGAAACATTTTGGGAGATGTTTTGAAGGCATGGATGCTAATATTCAGAAGATCAACTCCCTTTTGTTGTTCCATTTTTGGTATAAAGAAGAAACCTTAGAAGCTATCCTAGAAATTTTGGACTGTAAATTGCAAATGATATGTTTTTGCTCTTCTTCTGTAGATATGATTTTGGCACAGTATTTGTGCATTGATATATAAAACTTGTTACCGTTCACGAAAAAAAAAAAAACATTCTGAGAAAACTGAGAATATTAATATCTATTAGAAACAAAAGTTAGAGGCAACAGTACATTTTACTATTACTTCTAACTTTTATTTTCAATAGGTATTAATACAATCGATCAATGTCGAATGTTCTTTACTAGAATCCCTATCCTCTCCTCTGAATTAGAGATCATGTCCAACCCATCTCCTTGAACTCCATTTGTTGGAAACCCAAGCCTTTGAAATAACAGAGAATATTATGAACTCGTCCTTAGATTCTTCCTTCTTGTTTTTATTAACCAAGTTTTATTAATTATAAAAAGGATTTATTACATATTACTTTTTTCGAGAATGGTAACATGTTTCTGTATATTTAAAGACATCAGCACAAAGATTGTCCTGGAAATCAAAATAGGTTGTTACAGCAGAGTACCAAAATAGTATGAAACTAAAACCTTGTTCTTCTTACGAGGAACCTAATACATCCAAAATATCCTCAGGATCATCTGTGTATTCAGATTTACACCAAAAACAAAGGAGAAAAGCACAATTCATCTTGATCTTCTGTAGAGTACTGATTGTATCTTCAAAACACCTTGAATTCCTTTCCTTCCATATTGTCTACCAAATGTTTGCAGGAACAATTTTCCATCTGTCGCTGTTCCTGTTACAATTTCCCCCTATATTCCAGCATGTCAAAACTTTAGAAGTACTACCAGGCTTTACCCATTTAATACCTCTGAGATTGATGAACAAATCTCATAGCTGTCTAGTAGTTCAGCAATGTAAAAGCAGATGACTGATTGCCTCTGCATCCTGCCCACACAACTAACATCTTGAACAAAGTTGTATACCCCTTTTTCTGAGATTGTCCTGAGTCAGAGCAGCTTCTCTGACTACCAACCAAGTAAAGCATGCCACTTGATATGGCACCTTGACTTTCCAAATGTGTTTCCATGGCCAAAGTGTTTGCTGAGATTCTTACCCGGTTCAAATTTTTATAAGCTGACTAACTGTATAAACTCCACTGGAATGATTTTGCCATCTCAGTGTATCTATACCCTCTTGCAGCCCCTTGCTTTGCTCCAATGTATTAAAAGACTCTTTATCCTCGACACCTCCCAGTCCATGTAATAATCTTCTTAAAGTTGTGTTCCACCCTGAGTGGACTGGACCTCCTTCAGAGTGACCCCCTGTTGTAGACTCAAAACATATAATATAAGTCAAGAAATAGCAGCTTCAGACAGCCATTGCTATTACCTGTTTTTAGCAACTTGTGTATTACCCCTCCGCTTTATGAGGAGATAACTAATTACCTAGTTCTTGTATGAAACATTATGCGAATGATCTCCTCTCAGTTAAATCATGAGTAATACCATTCTTCTTTCTATTTTGTTAAAAGATTAAACTGTTACTAGTAAGGGTCATTTGGCTTATGATTTATTATGCATATACAAGGATTCCTTAGATCGAAAGGATAGAGAAGTGCTTCTGAATGAGAGGTATTAGTCAACTGTTCCAATCTTGGTTTAGATTTACTAGTTCTGGTGTCACTTATTTCCTAATATGTTTTCTGATATTAGCCTTAAACAAGTGATTCTTTTTCGAATTTGAAGCACCATTTAATCATGGACAACAGATTTATGTTTGGGGTTGTTACTTGCACGCTAATTAGTAATTACTAGTATTGGTAGTCGTGCAGTGCGGCCTATTTTCTTTTTTCATATTAATAATAGTCTCTAGCCCCTTAATTTTAGTAATTGCATTTTGTTTGTTGTCAATATTAAGAATACTAAATATCTCGTGTGATTGAATTGTCTTGTTTGAGCATATTGAATCATACTATATTAATAAAATTCTTACTATTACTTTAATTTCATCTCAAACTCAAATAAGTCTTATTCTTTTAAATTTTTACACAATTTTCTTTTCGTTCTTTGCTTATAGTTATCATATTATTTATGATTTAATATTGCTATGCTTTCATGTGATATTTTATTAGCTTGCCAAATGACTTAATGTCTTGCTTATTATCCTTCTAATAATCATCGATAAATATAGCCTTTTTTATTCTTGAGATTTAATGTTTTTTACGTTTTTATCCTCTTACTCAAAACTCTATTACTATTTAAATCTATCAATAATATTTTTAAGTATTATTTAGTTATTTAATTTATATGATCTTAAATTAATTTATATGATCTTATATTGTTTCTTGAGCCAAGGGTCTCCTGGAAACAGCCTCTCTGCCCCTCGGGGTAGGGGTAAGGTCTGCGTATATATTACCCTCCCCAGACCCCACTTGTGGGATTATACTGGGTTGTTGTTGTTGTTGTTGTTGTATACAAGGATTCCTTAATTTAGGGGTTGTTACCCAATGAATAATTATGCATGATTTAATATACGGTGAATAAAGTAGAGGTTGTTATGTAGGAATTGCCTACATTAAGCGGTACTAATAATACGACGGTCGGAAGTCAAATGTTATATTAGCTACATGGAGATTATATTCGAAATGCAGAGCTCATATCGAAATCCAGACATTGTATAACTAGTACTTAATCTTATACCAGGATAACATCCTTATCCCTCAATCCAAACAATCTCTAAGTCTCTTACAGGCATTATTATGTCGATTTGTTTTTACTCCATATTCAAGCTCACATACTCTTTCATTTCGTTTACGTTGATCTTCAACTTCAAGTTCCTAAAAGTACAAATGGTAAAACTTATATCTCCAAAATATCAGTATTATTTATGTAGGTTTCTAAGAGCTCTAGTGCTCTCCATAAAGCTAAACTCAGTTATAAAAGAACAACTAGCAAAATATCAAAATCTACACAATATTACTATAAATTCTGAAACATATTGTATTAATTATTTTCGGGGGAACTTTTAGAACACCAGAAACAAAATTTTAAATGCATGAGAGGTTGACTTTAAATGGTTCGGTGAAACATTAATGCTGTTAAGGCACTTTTCAGACAATTTACCAATTTTAGGTGGTTGAATAAAAAAAGAATATCTCTTAACGATATTAAGCATCCCTGAATGGTGAGAATAATTTGCAATATTTTAGAGAGCACGAGGGGGTAAGTAGCCTTATATCCTTATCACAAGGAGATAAATATGACCCTGTAAAACCACAGCGATGGAGTATGCAGTAGCCAATGTAAGTATAACTTCATATTGTTTCCCCCCAACCCACAACATAGGGGCATTTGTAACACGATGCATATTGGCCTTTTCCAATTTCACCCTTACATACTTTATCTTAGAGTACCGTGGCCGGTAGGAATGTGCGATTTAAAATTTTGTAAACATTATTCATGAGTTGGGCTTTTTAATCTTTAATCAGTTTGACATTGTCTTGGGGTTTTAGACGATGCAACATATTAGCATATGATGCATCTCCTGCAGAATTACCGAGGAGTGCTTAGGTATCCTTTATGTTGTGGCTGTTCAAGAAGCATGAAAATGTGTAAATATTATGGTGTTTGCATGAGGCAGCAATGTGATTTTTTATCTCTTACTAGTATATACATAAATGCTCTTACAGGAAATTATGATGTGATTCAACAGCCAAAGAACGCTGGTGAAATTGCGCGAGAAAATGTTCCCTTTTATATGTTTGTTGATGAAGAAACAGAGGCATCCTTGAAGAATTCTAGTCTCTTGGACAGCAGGAATAGGGTTGGTTTATGGAGGATTATTCTGGTTCGCAATGTGCCTTATTCTGATGCTAGACGCAATGGAAAGGTTTGCTCTCCTTGTTTTCCTCTAAATCCTTCTGTTCTCTCCTTGTAGAAAACATGGAAAACCAACATACTGGAAGATAATATCATTTGTCTTCAAAGTGGAAGTATTTTTAAAATTATTGTGGATACAAGGGATTTGTTTGAACCCATTGTAATCTGTGTTGAGAGATCTCTTTGTGGTTACACTTTTTCACATCACTGAGCAGAGCATACTCTTCTCCTATTTGTCGCTGTAGCTTTGCACATGTGCAGGTAAAAGTTGTGAGCTTTGATATTAACACATCTCTTCATGTCATTCCATTGAATGAACCAGATTTTTCAGTTTGATTTGTGTCGTGTTCTCTTTTTCGGACCCTTAAAAAAACTACTAAGTGATGAAGCAAGAAAGCATGTTCAAAATACAAAAAAATAACCACGAATAATACAGGCATGAACAGAGAGGGAAAGGGCAAAGCAAAAACAGTAAGTGTTGCAAATCAATGTAACAGAGTCCTAGGAACTACAAAGGTGATAACTAAATTCTACTGAATTTTCACCTAAGCGAGTGAAATGGGAAAACCTGGAGTAGTTGAGCCGCAGGTCACTGTTTTGAGCAATTTGAATTTGATCTGAGGAGATTCTCAAGGAGATAATGAATAATAGGGGTTTGGGAGACTCAGGCGACCCTATGGAGTGATCGTCGATGGAAGATGTTGGCTGGAGATGTGCCACATTTAGCCGCATGATGTCAGCAGTAATTTGAGAAGATTCAGCATGTACTTTACCGCTCGTTGTCAGTGATAATGTACTTTGGAAGTAGGGTGGCTGCGAGGTGAGAGAATGCCCTTCTAATGGGGAAATGATGGCCATATTTGATTTTTGCGGTTTGGTGAACTTTACTGAAATCTTTTCTTAAATATATAACAGTTAACAGAGAGAATGGATCCACTATCTCCGATACCATTTAGAAGGAGAAGAACGGAGAAGGAGAATGCTAGAATGAGAAGAAAGTAGGATACCAATGATGGGAAGATATCTCGTTCCAGTTTCTCCTGCATGATACAGGTGCTTGATCTTGCGTCTAGTCACGAAAAGCACTAAATTCTGACCGTTCTGTTTGTAAGAAACCCCACAAAAAAGCAATGAGCTTTGGTAGTCATGTACTGCTTTTACCTTTTAGTAAAATAAAGTATGTATTGTGGATTTTGTTGTTAGCGCCATATTAACGGTTGAGCTAATTTGTTACGCCTCTCAGTGCACATCCTTCTATTTGTCACCTACGGAAGTTTCTAACTTGAAATGAGTGTTAGCAGATTGAGGGATTCGCTCTTTTGATCGATCCCCTGTTGCTGTAATAGTTTAATCTTTGTTCCACAAAGTGATGAGAAAAACCAACATTCCGAGATGTAATAGAATATACGATATAACCGTTATCATTCATCTGATATCAATGTGATTTGACATCGTTGTATTTTTTTTCTTTCATGGATTATATTTTCAAATATCTTTTATCAATAAAGTTTGGATTTTATAGAACATGTGAATTAGATATCAATGTGATTTGACACCATTGAATCTTTCTTTCATGGATTATATTTTCAGAAACTTTTTCAACTGTAAAGTTTGGATTTTAAAGAACATGTGATTTATGAATTTGCTTAAAAGAGATGTATCTCTGGCAGGTACCTAAGCTCCTACTACATAGGCTCTTTCCTAATGTCCGCTATTCAATTTGGATAGATGGGAAGCTTCAGCTCGTTGTGGATCCTTACCAGATTCTTGAGAGGTACATTTGGTTTTGTTCTCTCTTGCATCCTTCTGCCTGCAGAACAAGTCATTCATTCTTTTTGTTGGTTTATACCTTCTAGTTTCTCATCTCTACTTGGCAGTTTCATGAGTTTCTTCTTTTCTATTCCTTACCTCAGATTCTTGTGGCGCCAGAATGCTACTTTTGCAATTTCAAGACATTATAGACGGTTTGACGTCTTTGAAGAAGCTGAAGCTAATAAAGCTGCTGGGAAGTATGATAATGGATCCATTGACCACCAAATTGGCTTCTACAGGAAAGAAGGTTTAACTGCATATTCGGAGGCTAAGCTTCCTATTACTAGTGGTGGGTCCACGTACACCTTATGTTCATTTGCCCGCTCGCTCTCAAAATGTAATTAACTTAGCAAACTTTTTTCAGATGTTCCTGAAGGATGTGTTATCATAAAGGAACATATTCCCATCACAAATCTTTTCACCTGTCTGTGGTTCAATGAGGTTGATCGTTTTACCTCAAGGGACCAGTTGAGCTTTTCCACCGTTAGGGACAAATTGATGGCAAAGGTTAGCTGGAACGTCAACATGTTTTTGGATTGTGAGAGGCGAAATTTTGTGATACAGGTATCCACAGCAGAACATCTTCCTTATTCCATACAAAATCTAAAAATTATTTCTTCCCTCCTCTCTTTTCTTTTGCTTTTTATTTGTCTTTCCTTTCTCTTCAGCAAAGGTGAAGAATCATATGCATATGTTGTTTAAGTATCATATGATCCATTTATAGTTTCTACTGGCCCAAAATATTTACTTGGTTAGTATGTAGGATTTTTCTGTGAGAACTGTTCCAAATTACTTTTGTGTGCGTTTCTTTTGATTTTTATGGCTGCCCTTCTCAGATCTGTACACATCTCTACACATTTTTTGTTATAACTACATGTCCCAATGGAAAAAAGGTGGAAAGATGATGAACTTTTGTTTTATATTGAGGGGAGTAGGTAATTTTGCCTACATAAATCTTGAGGGAGTCTGTAACTCAAATTGTTTGCACATGTCAAGAATTCTCTGCAATTGTTAGGTGGTCAGTTGACTTCCAAATACCTAGACGTGGATCATAATTTGCTGAGGAATGTTGACTCCTACACAAAGCAAAGAGGGACTAGTATTGACTCATGGGCCATTAGGAAAAAAGGAAAAGAAAAAAAAATCGTGAATTTTGGACTCAGAGATGCATAAAATGAGTCATAAATGAAGATATACATGGACGCAATATTAAAGGTGTGGGAATATTTCTTTGGTTGGAGAAGATGAACAGTATTTCTATTCAAAAGCTTCGGAAAGTTGGATATTACCTTTCCACTTTTTATGGTTAGCTAGTTATTTGCCTTAATTTTTGCTGCGTATTACATCCTCTACTTTCTCATAGTATGAGTGTTTATACCAAATCGTTGCAGGCATACCATAGAGATTTACTGGAGCAAAGGGCTCACATGACAGTTGCGAGAGTCCATCCTCCACCCGCGTTGGTTCGTGATCATTTTTCTATTAAATCTCCAGTGAGAAGAAATCCAAAGCGTGGAAGAGGTGAAAGGAAGTCTAATTCAAGACGACATCGCAAAGTTGGTTCTGGGAGTAGGGGAGGCAGTACTTTTTGATTTTCTTGC
>MU711614.1:31593-54108 GCA_026770625.1 Nicotiana glauca | reverse complement strand
GTAAAAATTTTTTTTTTTTTTTTTTTTTTTTTTTTTTTTTTTTTTTTTTTTTTTTTTTTTCCCCCCCCCCCCCCCCCCCTTGCGGCCGTTCCTCTTCTGCTGCAAAAGGAAAAAGAATCTCTTCTCCTTTTTCAACCTATTTGTTGCTTACTGTTCAGCAATGTTAGGACAATTTTGATAGGTACTTGTCAAATGCGCGAAGAAAAAAATTGGTTTTGCTTTTTTTGAAAGTTGTGAATATCAATTCAATTTACATTGTAGATATCACTAATTGAAATAATAGGTTGGTTGATTCTTGTTTTATAGCTAATCATATTTTCTGCTAGTAACACGGCAAAGTGAAGACCAATTTTTGGTGCTGGATTTCTTGTTATCACGAACATGATACGTATGCTTGGGTATTGGATGCATAATCGTATGGTACAATGACAATCATATGGCACCGGTTGGACATGATTTCAACACCATCAATTTGGCTATATTTCTTTACGAGTCTATTTAAATTTACAATATCACAATCGTTGAGATTGGACAGCCTTTAATTGGGCTCCAAAATCGACAGGGGATGTATAGAAATTATTTCCCTATTTAATAGCTTTGTATACGCAAAATGCAATACAAGGATCAGAACGCGTTCAACCAAACGAGTTGAACTTCCTATTAGCAGGTGAAACGTATATTGGAAGTAGTCTTTTATGTCACATAATATTGGTATTTTGGGTTATCTGAGTCGTTTTTCCTATCATTATTTCTCTCTTTTCCAATCATCTATACATTTTTGGGTGTGAGAGAGGCCTATGTAAGGTAAAATAATAATGGAAGGGCACAGTAAAGATTGAAATTAACCCCTTGGGGATTTTTTTTACATAAAATGATGTCCTAATTTAGCAAAATAATTCGTGTTTCGCATTAGTGTCTATGTCAGTACGAAAACTATTAACCATTTATTACAAAAAGAAAAAAAAGAAACAAATGAAATCTGGAAACAAAAAGAGAAAGGTGAATAAGAGAAGGTAGTGACAGAAACGTTCTTCTTTTTTGTTATTTTAAGTGTCCAATTAGCTGTACTAAAGTAGCCACATTAGTGTTCTCTTGAATTCTGAAATGCTCTCTATATACTAAAACCTTTAAGATATTCCTTTCTTCACCCCTTTTTACCTGTTGAGTATTTGTGTATTGGATCCAAATCTTTGATTTTTGTGCATTATTTTGTACCATGTCAAATGGGTTGAGTAATGATCGTTTGTTACACACTTAAGATCGAAGCTTTATAGAGTTGGTTAAGGAAGTAATTTTTTCTCAATGGGGTCATCTGGTTTTTTCCTATTGTGTATGCTTCATTCTTTTGTGGCATTAACTTGTGGAATCTTAATGTTGTTTTATGGCAATGAGATGAGGTATATGTATTTAGTCGTGGGAATGAAAGGGCCAGTAAATTGCTAGGATCAACACCTCATGATCAGTTGATAATTCGAACATCAGATTCATTTTCGGGTCTACTTTTGTTTGCAATTGGATTTCTTTTGTTGATGGTTGCATTTGTAAAAGACAGAGAAATCCACAGATTTTCTGCTAAGGGTTGTGTTTTTCTTCATGTTGCTATGGCTATTTGGAGAATTTACTTTGAGAGAAAGGTTGAGGATCTTGGTGTTATTGGGTGAGGCTTGTTATTGGGGACATTGCTTTGGGACTTTCTTGGGTGTTCTTTCTTGTCTGCTCCTGGAAAGAAAAGTACGATTAGTCTTGGTTTTCACCCCATGTATACACAAAAGTTTAACGATTTTTTTAATGTTTTTTGAACTTTTTATAGCAGTAATTTGTTATATTTTCTAGTTTTTAATCCCACTTGGTATGGACAATTAATTGTAGTTATTTTTTTTTAGATGATTTGACTATGTAAGTATTCTTTTAGCTGGTTAGTAGAAGGTAAACTAATTTCACAGTTACATTTTCAATGTTATAAAGCATTGGTTGATTTTTATGTCCTATCCATTATACATTGGAATAGTTGTCCAATTTAAGGTAAGAAAAGTGGCAGCACGGTGCACTAAACTCATGTTATGTACGGGGTTTCAAGAAAGATCGGACCACAAGGGTCTATTGCGCGCAGTCTTACTCTACATTTCTGCAAGAGGCTGTTTTCACGGCTCGAACTCGTGACCTCTTGGTTACGTGGCATCAACTTTACTAATAATTTTTATATACAAAATACGTGTGGATACTTTAGGTAGAGGTGTTCATGGTTCGATTTGGATCGATTTTTCCCTAAAAAGAAACCAAACCAAGTAAGTCGGTTTTTCAAATATTAGAACCAAACCAAACCAAGTAAGTCGGTTTTTCAAATATTACAACCAAACCAAACCAATTAAGTCGGTTTTTCTCGATTCGGTTTATGTCAGTTTTTCGGATATTTTGGTTATTTGTCGGTTTTTTCTTAAATATAAGATATACACTACTAAACATATATTCCGGCGATCATATTTTCAACGTAACACTATCAAATCAATTGCCCTTTAGGAAATTTATTATTTACTAAAATATATTGATGATAATTGAATCAAATATAATTTGAGGACTCAATTAAAAATATATTTTTTTTAACATGATGGATTCTTACACTTATCAAAAGAAAACTACCAATCAAACTAGAATATAAAGGTAAAAAAATGTACCAAAAGTGCAAACGATTAACATCACCATAAAAATTTTGAAACTTTGTATAAGAATATAAATAAATATAGGTGTAATAATACATTTGAAATAGTTACTCCTCGGTTTGGTTCGGTTTTTTCCGGTTATTTTTTGATTAAAACCAAAACCAAACCAAATTTGATCGGTTTTTAAAATTCAAAACCAAAACCAAACCAAACCAAAAAGTATCGATTTCTGGGTCGGTTTGATTTGATTTTTGGTTTGATTCGATTTTTCGGATTTTTATGAACACCCCTACCTTTAGGTATTCTAGATGATTGTAGTTTGTCAACTAAATTGATGCTATATGCTTGCTTTTGCAAAGGAGATAAAGGGGCAAATTTTGAATGTGCAAATTCAATAGATGAAGAAATGTAGGGACAAATAACTTTGCAAATATCCAATATGCTTGATGTTGACGCATGCAAAGACATGTCTGTATTTTTGTCTCATGAATATTCATTGTCGGCAGAATCATTCAAAGGAAAATTGGACTTTGAAAACTTCATCTAAATTTCTTTAGGCGGAATCATGATTTTAATTTTTATGGGTTTTGAATTTAAGAACGATAATTTTAAATACAAAGAGCTAGATTTTAAATTTAATATGTGTGTATATCTAATAAATTTTTTAATAGTCAATAGAAATATATTATTTAAGCAAAAGTTATTGAGTTCGGCCGAACCCGACTTAGAGGTGTACAAATCGAACTGGAAAACCACACCAAACTGAAAAGTCAAACCAAACTGATTAAAAAACCCGATTATGTTTGGTTTGATTTGGTTTGGTATTGAATAAAAAAATCTGAACCAAACCGACATATAAATATATAATTTTTATATATACTTTTAAGACTTTATATAGATTTTTCTTTAAAAAATATCCAGAAATATTTAGGATTCTCTTATGGGATGTAATATTTAATAGAATATGAAGTGCTCCATTTTTATTAACTTTAAATAATGTGTTATATGATCACTTTATTATCAAATATTATTGAAATACGCCGATCTCTTTGTTTTTTTATATTCATATGTCAAGATTTATTAGATTCTTTTTTTTTTTTCAAATTTGAAGTGATATTTTGATAATTGAAAATTAAATAGAACATACATCATATTTAGGTATCGTATTTTTTTATGTTTAATTATTAAATTCGGTTAACTTTAAAAGTTTACATCAACAAAAATTTATTGTCAGACGACTAAAAAAAACTATCATGTGTTACTAAGAAAATTCTCCAATAAAAATATTTGAATAGATCATATGTTTGTTAAATTTTTTTAATTCATGTAACAAAATAATTCGAAAAACCCAAAAAATCCGACAAAATCAAACAAATCCAAACCGATATAATCGGTTTGGTTCGATTTTAATAAAAATCGATTTTAATAAAAATCGAACCAACTCAGTCCATATACATCCCTATCAACCCGTATTCGGACTTCTACCTTTACCCCTGGTAGCAATGCGATTGTCAACTTATATATGTACACGTCGCTAAAGGTAAAATATGTTTGACAGATATCTGTAAGATATTGACATGTCGAGTTGACACTATCTTTTATTTTTCGGGCATAATGTTATGTTATTATATTATGCTGAAAAAAGAAGAAGAAATAATATCCTGCTGTGGTCTTAATTAAGTTTAAACTTGTGATTAGAGTTTTGAATACTCTACCATATTTTCTGCGAAAAGCATGATCCATGGGCAAGTTCAAATGTCGAGTTTCTGTTCATATTATACTATGACATTTATCTGAATATTATATGGGTTCAAATTTGACCGACCACGACAGACGACCGGATATCTTCGAGTCGATGCCCCGAGAGGAACGACCTTGGGGTAAAGTACGATCCTTGTAGTAGAGTAAGCCCATTAGGGGACACTAAGAATATTCCGTAAAAGGTTCTTTGTAATTTATTTTTACAACCGAGAGGAATTCCTCCCTAGTATATAAGAGGGGCAAAAACCTTGTAATAGGGCATTGAAAATTCTGAGAAGCTTATCAATCTTGAATGAAAAGAAACTTTGCTACTCTCTTCTCTTCACCTATTATTATTCTAGAGATTATTATCTTCGGCTACGATTTACCCCTTCATCTTTTATTGATTTGTTCAAAAAGGTTTTAACATCTTTTGAGTCAAATAATTTGGCACCTTTTATGGGAATTTCTATAGTTGAAATCATAGTTCTCATCTAGATTCCTGAAAGTGATAATTACTTTTCTTCAAACCTCATAAAAACCAACAATGGCGGGAAAGGAAGCGAGGTTGAAGGCGTAGCAGATGTCTCGAATAATCTCCTGAACTCCCTCAACGAAGCCGGTAGAGAAGACAATGAGAATACAATACCAAGAGCTACATCGGAGGGGGAGATCTCACCTCTTCCACGTGAGGATCTAACGAACTTGCGCGAAAGGGGAGCCTCGACATCCGCGATAGGGAAGCACCACCAGCAGTCAAAAAGTTGCTAGAAGAACGGTTAACAAGTGCTTTGAGCAACATGATCGAGAAACCCACTCAAGGAGATGTCGAAGATGTATCACCTACAGAAATCGTAGCTGCTGCCGATGAGCCAAGCGCTACACGAGCAGGTGACACCCACACCGTTACAAATGCAGGTGACGATGCACATATGGCCGTCCTAAAGAAAATGGAAGAGATGGAAAACGAGAACAAAACACTCCGCGATTAGATGAAGGGACATCAGGAAAGGGTCGACAAAATACCTGGCGCTCCGAAGCTATTACCGAAATGCGATATGGGCCGATTCGTCGAACATCCATACATCGAAGGGCTGCTCCACATTCTATCCCAAAGACCTTCAAAGTGCCGCCATACTTGAAAATATATGATGGGACTACGGACCCAGAGGATCACTTAATCCATTATGTTACCGCAGTGAAGGGCAATGATCTATCAAAAGAGCAGGTACCGTTTGTGCTGCTAAAAAAGTTCGGTGAGACTTTGACAGGGGGAGCATTGACACGGTACTCCCAACTACCAGCACGATCGATATCGACATTCGAAAAGATGGCAGATAAATTTGCCACCGCTCACGCAGGAGCGAAGAAGGCCGAGGCTAGGGTCAATGATATCTTCGTCGTCAGGCAGACGACGGGCGAGGGACTTTGGGATTTCCTGGCCCGATTCAACAGAGTAAGAATGAATCTACCGAACGTGTCATAAGGGATGGCAGTAGCAGCTTTTCAAAATGGGTTAAACAGGAGTGGATCAAAGGAAACCAAAAAACTACTCCATAGACTCATGAAGTACCCCTACCACATGGGAAGAAATCCATAACGCCTATTGCGCCAAGGTAAGGGCAGATGAGGATGACCTAAACGACCACTTTAGCGATTAAAATCAGTCCAGACCGAGACAAGGAGAGATCGACGTAACAACGGGCGAAGGGACCAACCACCACGTTTCAATCGAGAAAGGCACCATCCCTATATCCGCACATCCAACCCGCCCCCTCCACAACATACGGACACCGTGCCACGACATACTGTACCCCACAGAAATGAAAGATGTATGCCTCCACTACTATCTGCTCATAATTTTTGTGTTTCCCCTTTAAAGATAGTGTACGCACTGGAGAAACTGGGCACGAAAGTGCAGTTGCCGCAAAAGATGAAATCAGATCCGAGCACCAGGAGGTCGAACATCCTATGTGAATTCCACCAAGAAAGAGGACACAAGACCAAAGATTGATAGGTCTGCGTCAAGAAGTAGTCAGAATGTTTAATTAGGGATATCTGAAAGAACTGCTAAGCGATAAAGGAAGGGCCAACTTCGCTCGAGGGCGCGACCCATCTCAAGGACCTCCAAAGCCACCATCGCCAGCTCCTACCATACAAATGATCATTGGTGGTAGTGATGACACGGTAATCAACCACGTGAAGTTCACCACCATACATAAACTCAAACGAACAGTCGCCCACGAACGGTATGATGACCTCGAAGACAGTATCATCTTCGATAAGTCAGATACCGACGGTTTTCCTTTCCCTCACTATGATTCTTTGGTTATAACTTTACCCATCACTGATACCGATGTAACAAGAATTATGGTGGATGACGGAAGCGGCGCGTGTATTGTTCACCCGCAAGTTCTCATGCAAATGAGTCTAGAGGATAAAATAATACCGCGTTGCATAACACTAATAGGCTTTAATAATGTAGTAGAACGGACATCCGGAGAAATAGTGCTACCTGTCCTGGCAGGAGGGGTCACCCTAGAAACGACATTCCACGTCATGAACTAGGAAACGGCCTACAACACCATCATAGGGCGACCATGGATTCACACCATGTGAGCCGTCCCATTCAGTTTTTATCAATTAATCAAATTTCCCATCCCTTGGGGAATATTCAGCATCCTAGGCGAGCCACGTACCGCCCAAGAATGCTACTGTATCGCCCAAGATTGCACACACACCAAATAACTAAAAGGGGCAAGTGTAGAGGCATAGCAATCATCCATGTCGGGTACTAAACCTGACCTACAAACAGAAGCCATCAAAGACTCAGATATCGTAGAAGCTTGCACGGAAACTATAGAGGATCTCGATCCCGTCCAATTGGATGACATCGACAGTACAAAAAAGGCTTATGTAGGACACAACCTCTCGGAACCAGGTAAGTATCGTGAATTTTTAACTAACAACACTGATTTGTTTGCTTTATCCCACTCAGATATGCCAGGAATCCCAAAGAACATCGCCACTCATAGACTGAATGTCGACCCACTCTATCCGCCGGGATGTCAAATTAGGAGAAAGTTCGATGCCGCAATCAATAAGGCGGTCAGCGAAGAGGTGGATAAATTACTCACCAACGGTTCTATTAGAGAATCGAAATAACCCCAATGGGTTGCCAATGTGGTCATGGTCAACAAGAAGAGCGAGAAATGGCGAATGTGTGTTGACTTCACCGATCTAAACAAAGCATGCCCGAAGGACTCCCTCCCATTACCCCCACATCGACAAACTTATCGATACGACAACGGGGCACGAACTGCTGAGCTGCTTAGACGCCTACTCCGATTACAACCAAATTCTAATGGCCGAAGAAGATCAAGAAAAGACAACTTTCATTACTCACCAATGAACGTACTGCTATAAAGTGATGTCGTTCGGACTCAAGAATGCAGGGGCCACGTACCAGAGGTTAGTCACCAAAATGTTCAAAGAACAGCCCGGCAAGACCATGGAGGTCTACATCGATGACATGCTGGTAAAGTCGACAAAGAAAGAGGATCACATTGACCATCTGAAAGAAGCCTTCGAGATATTAAGGCAGTACGGGATGAAATTAAATCCCGAGAAGTGCGCCTTCGGCGTAACTTCAGGAAAATTACTTGGCTTCCTCGTGTCACAAAGGCGAATCAAAGTCAACACGGATCAAATCAAAGCCATCGACGCAATACCAGAGGTACTGACCGGCAAAAAGCAGGTGCAGAAGCTAACAGGGCGAATAGTCACCTTATCAACGTTCATTTCACGATCCTCGGACATATGCCACAAATTCTTCAATGTGCTGAGAAAAGACCATGGGCTGCAATGGAATGAAGAATGTATCGACGCCCTTAGAAAACTAAAAGCGTATCTGTCCTCGCCACCACTACTCGTCAAAGCGGACCCAGGTGAGTGTCTACTTGTGTATTTAGTAATTTTTGAAGTTGCAGTATGTGCAGTCTTGGTCCGTGAAAATAAAGGTATGCAATCTACGATTTATTATATCAGCAAAAATTTAATCGATGCCAAGACGAGGTACCCTCACCTTGAGAAGGTAGCTCTGGCATTGGTCGTGTCTTCACGGAAGCTTTGACCATACTTTCAATGTCACCCCATAAAAGTGGTGGCAACCTTCCCCCTAAGAGGTGTCCTACACAAACCCGAACTATCGGGTAGACTTGCCAAATGGGCCATAGAATTAAGCAAGCATGAAATAACATACCAACCGTGAATTGCCATTAAGTCGCAGGTGCTCGCCGATTTCGTTGTTGGTTTCAGCACGAGATATTGCCCAAGGCAAAATAGGAAGCACTCCGCACTTCTACGCATACCGACCTCTGGGTCCTCTATATCGACAGTGCCTCTAATGCCTTGGGATCGGGACTAGGAATCGCCCTCGAGGTCCCTACAGGAAAAGTAATTCTCCAGTCCATATGATGCCCTGAGATGACTAACAACGAGGTCGAGTATGAGGTTGTGATTGCAGTTTTGAAGTTAGCCCTCAAATATGATGCCCGACGACTCGTCCTCCACTGTGACTCTCAACTCATTGTGAATCAAGTCACCAGGACTTTCCAAATCAAAGAGCAGAGACTACAAAGGTACTAGTTGGAAATCTACAAACTGCTGCCAAAATTTGACGAATGCTGCCTCGACCAAATACCTAGGGTGCAGAATATTGAAGCAGATGGCCTCGCTAAACTAGCTGCGGCCACCAAGAATATCAACAAGGAAAACGTGTCCACCCTCCTTCATCCCGCAATAGACCACGTCGAGGTACATTCTATAAACTTAACTTGGGACTGGCGTAACCACTTTGCAGCCTATTTGCAGGACGGCACGCTCCCGCAAGATAAAAAATCTACGAAAGAATGTTCGGCGGCCCCCTAGCCAAATGTCTTGGATCACATCAAACAAGACGAGTACTGGAAGACGTGCACGAAGGGCACTCGGCGCCCACACGGGAAATAGCACCCTCATTTGATGCCTCATCCGTGCAGGCTACTACTGGCCTGCCATGAAAAAAGAAGCCTCAGACTATGTTCAAAGATGCGAGCATGTCAAAAGTACACCCCTATGATACATCAAGCAGGGGAACAACTTCATTCCGTCACTTCTCCATGGCCATTCATAAAGTGGGGAATGGACATAGCCGGCCCCCTCCAAGCAGGACGAGGTAAGGTACGCTTCCTTTTGGTTTTAACTGGCTACTTCTCTAAATGGGTGGAAGCAGGTGCATACACTCTGATACGTGAGCAGGAGGTCATCGCCTTCCTATGGAAAAATATTATATGCCGTTTTGGCATCCCCAAAAATATCGGCTGCAACAACGGACCTCAGTTCGTCAGAAAAAGAAACAACAACAACAACAACAATCCAGTATAATCCCACTTAGTGGGGTCTGGGGAGGGTAGTGTGTATGCAGACCTTACCCCTACCCTAGGGTAGAGAGGCTGTTTCCAAATAGACCCCCGGCATCCTTCCCTCCAAGAACTTCCCACCTTGCTCTTGGGGAGACTCGAACTCACAACCTCTCGGTTGGAAGTGGGGGTTGCTTACCATCAGAGCAATATCAAACGAATACTTTCCACGCCATACCACCCAACCGCCAATGGTCAAGCCGAATCCTCCAATAACTTAATAATGAACATATTGAAAAAGAATCTTGAGGAAGCTAAAGGGCTATGGCCTGAACTACTACCGGAAGTATTATGGGCATAACGCACTACGCCAAAAACTAGCACAGGAGAAACTCCATATTCACTGGTCTATGGGACCGACGCAATTATACACGTCGAGGTCGGGGAGCGTAGTTTGAGATACTCCAACGAGAGCGGAACATGCAATGATGAAAGTAGGCTACAAGATCTGGATGAAGTTGAAGAACGAAGAAACATGTCCCACATAAGAATGGTATCCCAAAAGAAGCAAGTAGAAAGATACTAAAACAAGAGAGCCAAGGTGCGACCACTCAAAGTTGGCGACTACGTCCTCAAGGCCAAAACACAAGCGTCAAAAGACCCTAATGAGGGAAAATTGGGAATGAACTGGGACGGGCCATACAAAATCGTAGCAGCAACAAACAAAGGAGCGTTTCAACTAGAAACAATGGAGGGAAAACTACTCCAAAACAATTGGAACGTCGCCCATCTCAAGTATTTCCACTTCTAAAAGAAGGCGTAACCTAAGTCGTACTCATTTTCCCTCACCCGAGTTTTATCCCAATTAGGTTTTTCTGGGGAGGTTTTTAACGAGGCAGCAAGGGGGACGCCTTAAGGAGCGATATGATGTTCATTACCTCGACCTATCAATGTGACCTTCAGATCAAAGTAATGAAGGGACTACATATAGATAATCAAATCTCCATTGTATTTACGGAATCAAATCTCCATTGTATGTATGGAATCAAATCTCCATTGTATTTACATAATCAAATCTCCATTGTATGTGCGGAACCATATCTCCACTAGTTGACATGTGACGTCTTCCTACGGGAATACGACCAAATCTCTAAAAATATAAGTTCGACCTCGTTTGAACCACGACAGGATTCTACTTCGATAACAGTTCGAAGCAACATCCCAATGGCCAAGGTCATAGACAACTATACAAGTTCGACCTTGTTCGAACCACGACGGGATTCTACTTCGACGACAGTTCGAAGCAATATCCCAATGGCCAAGGCCATTGACGACTATACAAGTTCGACCTCATTCAAACCATGACGGGATTCTACTTCGACGACAGTTCGAAGCAACATCCCAATGGCCAAGTCCATCGACAACTACATAAGTTCGACCTCGTTCGAACCACAACGGGATTCTACTTCAACGATAGTTCGAAGCAACATCCCAATGGCTAAGGCCATTGACGACAACATAAGTTTGACCTCATTCGAACCACGACGGGATTCTACTTCGATGACAGTTCGAAGCAACATCCCAATGGCCAAGGCCATTGACAACTACACAAGTTTGACCTCGTTCGAACCACAACTGGATTCTACTTCGATGACAGTTCGAAGCAACATCCCAATGGCCATGGCCATCGACGACTATACAAGTTCGACCTCATTTGTACCATGACGGTATTCTACTTCGACGACAGTTCGAAGCAACATCCCAATGGCTAAGGCTATTGACAACTACATAAGTTCGACCTCGTTCGAATCACGAAGGGATTCTACTTCGACGACAGTTCGAAGCAACATCCCAATGGCCAAGGCCATCGATGACAACATAAGTTTGACCTCGTTCGAACCACGACGGGATTCTACTTTGACGACAGTTCGAAGCAACATCCCAATGGCCAAGGCCATCGACAACTACATAAGTTTGACCTCGTTCGAACCACGACGGGATTCTACTTCGACAATAGTTCAAAGAAACATCCCAATGGACAAGGTCATCGACAACTACATAAGTTCGAACTCATTCGAACCATGACAGGATTCTACTTCGACGACAGTTTGAAGCAACATCCCAATGGCCAAGGCCATCGATGATTACATAAGTTCGACCACATTCGAACCACGACGGGATTCTACTTCGACAACAGTTCGAAGTAACATCCCAATGGCCAAGGCCATCGATGACTGTACAAGTTTGACCTCACTCTAACTACGATGAGATTCTACTTTGATGACAGTTCGAAGCAACATCCCAATGGCCAAGGCCATCGACGAAAATATAAGTTCGACCCCGTTCGAACTACGGCGGGACACTTCGATGATAGTTCGAAGAAACATCCCAATAGCCAGGGGTTGTCAACAATACCATGGGTTCGATAAATGCAAGAAGGAACAAGGCGACAAAGTAAATTGTACATTACAGCAAAATATTATTTACACTTACAAACGGGCCTAAATACGCCCCGTGCAAAAACCCCTAAACATAAACAAACAAAAAAGAAAAAAGAGGCTACACATCGTCCCCAGCGGGGTAAGCATCTTCATACCACGAAACTGAATCAAGGCGGTTCGCATCATCCGAATTGATATCATTCCTATCAAGTGTGAGGGGGTCGTACCCGCATGCCTCACGATACGCACGAGCTTTGGCGTATACAACCTTAAACTCCACCTCAGTGGCCCTTCCCTCGGTGTGAAAAGCCTTATACACATCAAGCCGAGCCTCCGCAAGGACCCACAACTCATACAAATGGTGGGGCATGACCAGATCGGCTGAGGCACGAGACGTAGAAGGCTGAGAACGTCGACTCGCCTCTTCCGCACTCAGCGAGGCCATTTGTCCATTCAATGCAGCCAACTCTGCCTCCAGATCTTTGACATGCCTTTCGAGCCCTACAACCTGACGACCAAAAGCTTCCTTCTCCCCAGTCAGCTCTGATCTGGAAATGCGGAGGGCATCTTCCAAAGATACCCGATTAATAATCGCTGCTAACTTGTCAGCACTAACGCCCAGCTCGCTCTTGAGCCCCTCAATCTGCGCTGCCTTAGTCCCTAACTCAGCGGTCAAGGCCACCTTTGCCAGTAAAACGGCATTCTCAACCATCACCCCCTTGTTCAACTCGAGATCTTCCTCCCTCGCCTTAAGGGAGGCCTCCAACTCGCCGTTACGGGCGACAACCCTCATGAGCTCTTCGTCCCTCTCCCTCATCTCCTCAATCTTGCGCTCCAACTTGAGCCCCTCACAAAAAACCTGAAACTCAGGGTCCTGATGATAAATGTCGGCCATCGCCCGGTGCTTAGCCCGATACTGATGATATTTTGACAACATCTTCTCATAAAGGCCCAACCTTCTCCTCTCTTGACGCTCTCTCTTTACCTCCATGACGAGGGTCTGACAAAAGAGAAGGGAAGGAATTAGAAACAATGTATAAAATGATAATCATCGCACAAACCCAACGACGAAAAGGGAAGAAAAAGCATATACCTGCAGAGCCATACCGTCGACCTTCCGAGACAACTCCACATCGCGCATCGCCCTAAGAATCTCACTTTTAGGAGTGGCGCACAGGGGAGCTAGGGCAGATGCCACTTGCTCACTATTCAGCAACAAGTTATAATCTTCCAGGATGACCATATGACAGTCGGAACTATCCATCCTAACCTCCACATGGGTATGGCGACCCACAAATTCATTAACATCCTCTGGGTCAATATCCGAACCCGAGCCGCCACCCTCAACACGATGCCCCCTAACATTGGATGATGCACCACCCTCAACAGAGCGTACTGAACTAGCTCCTGGGCCAACTCCTTCCACTTGGGGAAATCCCCCCGACAAAATGGCATCGGCCATAAATACGGGCATAGGGGCCGTCCGGGATGCCCTGCTGCCATTAACGTCTGTAGCCACGCCCTTCCCCAGCTCCAACCTCCTCCTTTTCCTCTATAACAGCTCATCCCCGTTAGAGGATTCACCCAAAGGATGTGAATCCTGCACTGAAGAAGCCTTTTCCCTCACGGCCACAACTTGAGACGGGTCTTCCAATTGAATAGGTTGAGGACGACCCCCTCGAACAGACTCACTCAAGACAAACTGCATATCTACAGCAGCAACAGCTTGTCGAAAGGCGGGAACTGGCACCCTCCGCTTGGAAACTCCTCGAACTGTCCTCGCAAAGAGACATACCATTAAGCAAAGTCGCATGGCCAACAAAGTAGTAAGTAAGACATTTACTTAAGGAAACTTCAGGGTCATAACGCTGCACAAAGGCGGGCCAAGTTTGATTTTCTACTGCATGAGGCAACAGGCGGGCTACCCAATCTCTGATACCCGTAATGGGGCGAGGTAGATGACCCATAGCTGTAAAATGGCAAGCGAGTACGCTTTACAGTGAATACAGAAGAGAAAGGAACATAACGAATGACGGCACTTATGAGCCCCGTTCCACCGCTCCGAAAATCTGGCGGAGTCAGAAACGACGTGCTCGGTCTTGACAAAGAAATACTTGTGCTAAAACTTGCGGCTCGCCTGGTCATCCGTTCCAACCACCAGCCCTTTCGTACCACGAAGCCTCAAATCCAACATGGTACCTCTGAGGAAGCCAGGCGTGAACAGGTACAAAAGGTGGTGAACAAAAATGCTACATTCCGCCAACTCTGCATACTTAGTCAATAGCAGAAGCACCTTGAGCGTGTATGGCGAAAGTTATGCTGGGCAAACTTGGTAAAATCTACAAAATTCCTCCGTTTAGGGGAAGAGAGGAAGGGTGTATCCGATCTTAAATGGGTACTTATAGAAAGCATAGTATCCAGTTCTATGGACGTCCACATAATCTCTCCCCGCTGGAATTGTTTCTATATGAGAAGGAATGCCATACTTTATACGAAGGGCATCAATATGGACCTGCTCCGTCTCAGAAAACACGCGGTTCGGGGTAGGAGGTGGATATTTGAGGAAGTCACTCCAGGATAATGGGTGCCTCGGTAGTAGCTCCTCCACGGTATGAGGGTTGTCACTCTCTTCCACCACCACACCTCCGCTGTCAGAAGGAGGCACCGTGGACGACGGGGTGGCTTTAGGAACCTCTTCACGAGAACGACGAGACCTCGACATAATATCGCTTAAAATAGTATCAACACAAAAGGAGGAAGTACGAAGAAGCTTCAGGTGAAGAACGAAACAAGAACAGAAGGATATGAAAGCAAGTGAGAAAAGAATGAAAGAGTTCTTCAAGAGAGGAATGGCTAAAGTTTTTCAAAAAATCAAATCATTCGCCTATTTATACGATTGGGAGGCGCTAGAAATGAGGCGACATGCCTCAAATCAGCGCAAGAATTGAAGTGCCAAGCCGTCAGTCCATGCCTAAAAAACCTGCGTAATAATGACACACATAAAGCTTACATCACCTCCTGGTAGCGTGTACCATTCAGTGTTCTGCTGAATATGATGACCATCTCCCGTTGGCCACTTCGTAACATTTCAATAGGTCAAATTTCTCCCAAGGAACTCATGAAGTCCGCTCATCGAGGACGCACCCGGCCGCAACCCCGACGAGTGGAGAGACTAACTGTATGGGTCCAAATTTGACCAACCACGACTTACAACGAGCACGATAGATGACTGGGTATCTTCGAGTCGATGCCCCGACGAGTACGACCTGGGGGAAAAGGAAGAAACTGTACGACCCTTGCAGTAGAATAGGCCC
This sequence comes from Nicotiana glauca, assembly GCA_026770625.1. Taxonomy (NCBI): domain Eukaryota; kingdom Viridiplantae; phylum Streptophyta; class Magnoliopsida; order Solanales; family Solanaceae; genus Nicotiana; species Nicotiana glauca. Next base: position 38,557 of record MU711614.1, on the reverse strand, counting down.
ATTAGGCACTACAAGAAAGAAAGTATTAGCCAACAATATTTCTGTCGCCATAAATCAAATGTTATTGCTAAAAGTAATTTTGGCAACAACAAAAAAGTTGTTTCACGTCGAGGCAATAAACGCCGATTGAAAAAATATTCACAACAACCAACAATAGTGTTGCAAAAAAGCTAACATATTATTGCCTTAAATTATATTTTGTTGGTAAAAAGTCATGCAAATGTGGATTATGAGAACATTACAACAAAAATTATTGTTGCAAAAAGTGATCATATTTACCAACAATATTTGTTGTGGTAAAAAAATTGGCGGAAAAGTTAGTTATCGATATGTTATTAAGGCTTTTAGCAACAATTGCTATTGTATTTATGAATTACCTTTTGTCAACAAAAATTTCACAAATGTATGTATAAAATAATAAATTATATATATATATATATATAAATGCCAATACATAAAATTGATACACTTTCAAAAAATAAATATCCCAAAATGTATGCTTTTATTTACAAAAAGAACAAAAACATCATATACTAAGGTCATTAAGTTCTAATCTAAATAATCCCTAATCTTCTTCTGACAACTTCTTGCACCGCATGGACCATATTTCCAGCAATGATGATTTAAGCATATTCATCCTACAAAAGAAGATAAATATAATTATATTTTGATAAAAGAAAATCATAAAGTACAAAACTCGATTAACAAAGAAAAAGAGGGAATAAGATATGCATATTGTCCACTTACTAAATATTCCAACATTGCAAAATTATTAGATCAAGAGAACTACTCCAAATAGAATTGAATAAATTGAGCTGTAAATCTTTCAAAAATTTCACAGCAAAGTTGAATACTTTCCCAAACAAAGTTGTTGAACAAGAACCTACTAAATACTTTCAAAGATATAATATTATAGTCAACCAAATGCATACAAAGATTGATTCAAGTAAATACTCATTTGTGCACACAGCCAAGATATGTACTTTTTCATGAAAGATAAAGTTACTTAGCATGATTTGTAGACTTTCCTCATCCTCTTCTTCCAAAATATAGAACTATAAAATCAACAAGTATAAATAGTAGCAAGAATGTAAAGGCCGTAAAACAGAGTAGAGGAAATAAAAGATACAATTCACTAAATGACACTAGTTTCATCAATTTCAATATACTCCATAGTTTTTCCAATCCATTGACAAAATCAAGAATCCTCAAATAAACTTAACTGATTGTGCATTTGGAATTACACAACAGGTCCAACTTTACTAGAAACATGTACAACAGTCATGCCATAATCATAATTATAGGCTGCAAGAAATATTGGACCATCGCAAGGAAAAAAAGATGCATTTAGTAATGGATAGTGTTAGAACGGAAACAATAGCCTTCTTCCTTGAGTTTCCTCCTAGGCGGCCTAACATAAAGAAGGATAAAGGTAGGACATGATTTGAAATATTTAATTATTATTCCTATTTGATTAGAAACAATCCACTCTAGTTGCAACAGAAAGAACCAAGTTCTTTGTATATGAAATTTGTAAAGAGTAATTTTTTTCTTTATGCTAAGTTAGAATCTTTTTCTCACCAAGTCCTACGGATACAACGAGAATTGCAAATGACTAAGTGATCTTTAACAAAATCAGTAGATCAACTGCTCAGATATTTAGACAATTATCTACAAATTGGTTGACTTATAGAAACTAGGCTTATGGGTCAAAGAAATATATACTATGACATGTTGCATTTGGTACGGCTTTCTCTTTGCGGATCAAAGGTTTCATTTCTTATTGGTTAATACATGGATATTTCTTTCCTTGTGTTTAAATCCCTATTGTATATTTAACCTATGTTGCTTGGAATCTCCAAAAATATCGTCGGGTGTGTGTTGGGTCCTTCAAAAATAGTGTATTTTTGTAGGATCCGACACGGGTGTGGCAGCATTTTGGAGAGTCCGCACAACCTAGTATTCAACAATTGGTTTCTACTAAAGCAGAGAATTACCCCTTTTTCTCCATCTCATGTTTCACTGTATTAGCAAGAGTTTTCTCTCCACACTTGCGATATCTTGGCAAAAAAGGAGGCAAGTATGATTGGTAGCACAGATAATTCAAGAGCAATTATATACAAATATATAAGTGGAACTACGAACCGGCAATAGCAGCTTATAAAAAAGTAGTGAATCAATGATAATTGATAGTACAAATAAGGCTTTATGAATGTGTCTTTGAGAGGCTTCACACAAACTGGTCTTTGCAGTAAGGCTATCGTTTGCAATTCTTCTAGAGAAATGATGCTTCCCTCTTGGGAAAATTCCAGAAAAAAGTGAGATTTATTTGGGAAGTTTTAAGAAATTAGGTAGCTCTTAAGGAATTGATAAAAAAAAATAAAGGTGACAGCAAAGTTAGAGTTCTTCTGCAATGAGGAAGTGCCTTTATAGCTCGATTTATTTAAGTCGTTTTTAGCCTTTTGCATAAATACATTGGCTTAATGTTGCACATGGGAGGAAAGTAACACAGGAAAACATAGAACAGAATAAGCTAAGATCACTAACAGTTGATATTCTATATGTTAAGAGACGGATCAAAGTTATAAGAATATTACCATGACGTGATCAACATTGCTTTCTTTTATTGATTACATATTTTTGTCCTTAGAACTTTTTATTAAAAGTATTCCCCAAATTGTAATTCATTCCAAGATATGTTTGACCATATCTATATACCTTAGCCACAAATTGATTGTATTTTCGTGTACTCCTTTCAAGGATGCAGCACATGCATATGTTACTTCGCCAATATTGCTTCTCCGCTAAATTTAAGTCTTTTAATAGGTAACTTAGTCTTTTATTCCTTTCAATTTTCTGTTGTTATTTTTATACTTAGTAGTATATTAAGTCAGTGTCTAGAGACGCATTAAGTAAATTAATTACTTTAATACTGATGCAAAGGTACTGGAGAGTAAAATATAGGCACTTGAGGAGACATATATAAGGTATAATGTATATGGTTTAGAATATAGAAACCAGTTAAAACAAATCTACTACAGAATATATTCAGCTATAAAGTTGGGAGTTTCTGTTTTAAATCAAAAGTCGATAGGAATTGGTTAACAACTCTAACACACTTTTCTTTCAGAATGAATAGGAGCAGAAAACCAAACATCTACATATAAAATGCATTGGGTTAATTCAAGCACCTCAATGTATTGATCAAAATACTCACCGATGAATGTAACTTTGGCTGTAACGTGAAAAACTGCCACTACCCAGTTAAATAAAGTTTTATCTTAGCAGCTTTTATTTAGAAAAACGCAGCTTGCACAAGTAGCTTTGCCATAAAAAAATCTCACACCATATACAAATAGAAGAAAAATTGAGAAACTCCAAAAGAGTGAACAACCAGTAGATAAAGGACACAATCAATGCTTTTAAATAACAAATTTTCACACTAAAACCCCCATTAAAATAACTAAATTCAAAACAAAACCAAAATCAAAAATTAAGAACATGCACGAAGGTATTTCTTTCCAAGCATGCATAACAAAATCAAATAAAATACCAGACATGCATGTAGAAAATCTTGCAAGAAATTATTTAAAAAAACAAAGAAACAAACATCAAACGAAAGAAAGACTAAAATTTCATAGAAATTTATAAGTGAAAGCCAAAAGTCAGTACACAATGCAAGAAATAAAGAAACAGGGAAGAAAACCTACCAAACTTCACAAACACAGTAGATGCTAGAAGATTTTAGCTAGCATAAGGTAAAATCAGAAGAACATATAAATCCAAAGAAGCCCAGAAGAATTGAACCACTCCCTAAAAGAAATATGACATCATGACGTTGAAATACCAAAGCATGAAGAAAATAGCAGAGTAGCGAAAGAGAGAAATAGAGATTTTGTAATTAAAAAAGTTACATAAGCACGATGGTCGACACAATTGTGGATCATGGCATAACAAACTCCCTTTTTTACTCCAGAGACACCAAAAATTGGTTCAAGTTGCACCTCTCAATTCTCAAACACAGATGCTAAAGAAACAAATATAGACAAAGCAGAAACTAACTTATAGTGAGATGTGGAAATAAAAGTAACACATCCAGAGAGAGCTCCGCAAAGCCCAAAGCAGCCTATTCTTTAATAGCATTACAACGCAAAAAATATAGCCAAAACAATTTATCCCAATTCCAAAAAGCACAAATATGCCAATTAATAAATAATTTATAGTCACGATCTGCTTGTGAATCTACAATCAATAGAAAGGAATGTAATATTTTAAATTTAAAAAAAATATAAAATAGAAATACCAACCAAATAAGACATGAGACCATTGATTACAACTGGAATGGAGCTATAAGTACTGATGTGGATGAGCCACACTATCTTTATTTAGAACCTGTAAGAAAATGGTTAATTTAATGCCCTAATTTTTGCTTTGAGAAAGTTGTCGACCCTGGTTAGGACCTCTTAACTAAAAACCTAAATCGAAGCATTCAAGGAATTGAAACCCTAAACTAGAAACAACTAAAACTAGAGATGAAGGAGCTTACAATTTCAAGCCATAGCCGCAACACTGGAAGATAAGATTGTCGCTCAATTGAACCTCTTAACTCAAAGCACGAGTCGAAGGGTTGAACAAACTGGGGAAGGTGAAAGCCAAAATGAAAATAAAAAAGGGGAGGGATTCGCGAGGAAAAAGGGAGGGAAGTTTCCTACTTTTGTTTTTGCTGAAAATTGAGAAAGAACTAAATATTCTTTAGGACACAAGTCAAACAAACTGGTGAGAAAAATAAGTATTTTACCAATAAGAAAATACTTTTGGCAATACTTATAATTTATTGTTGCCAATTTATTTATATTTTAAATTTTTTATATTACCCAAAAAGTTATGGCGACAAAATTAAAACGTTAGCCAACAAGAAATTTTTTGTGGGTAAAATTTCTACGATATAGCAACAACTAAATAGAGGTGTTGCCATTTATTGATATTTAGAAACAATATCATTATTGTTGCTTAAAAGTTGATACAAATTATAGACTTTCTTGTAGTGAGAGGACATTAAGAATATTCCGTAAAAAAAAATTTATTTTTTGTTTTTACAACTGAGAGGAATTCCTCCCTGGTATATAAGAGGGGCAAAAACCTTGTAATAGGGCATTGAAAACTCAGAGAAGCTTATCAATCTTGAATAAAAAGAAACTTTGCAACTCTCTTCTCTTCACCTATTATTATTCTAGAGATTATTATCTTCAACTATGATTTACCCTTTCATCTTTGATTGATTTGTTCAAAAAGATTTTAATATCTTTTGAGTCAAACAAATATAAAAAGAAAACATATGTTTGAAGACCCTAAAAATTAAACAAGGCATCTTACGTTATACTACGTTTTTTGAATAATAAAGAGCCCTAATTTCAAATGTGTTTGCTCAACTTGTCTCAAAGAAGTTTTTGGAAAACAAAAGTAAAATAGAATAATATAATATTTTTTTTGTTGAAAAAGTGGTTAGGCTATGTATTAAAGAAAAGTTCTTATTCCACTCACAATATTTACAAAATCTTAAAATAATTACAAATATCCTAGAACATTTTCTTTGCACAAACTTTTATCCTATCACAATTTTAATATCCCAAATCCCTCTTTATTTTAAAATAAATAATATTCATTGTTTAAGAGAATAAAATTATTGCACCACTTAAGTTAAACCAAAAAACATTTTTACATATTATGATTAGTGGTAACTCGAATTCTCGTCGATTTCTGAAAAAGTACATTTTTCCTAATAACAATCGTCTTCACATCTAATTAATTACACAACACTAAAACCCAAAAACAAAAAAAACAAAAAATAAGTAAAAAAGAAATATTAAAAGATGTGAAGCGGGGGAATCGTCTATTTGGAACCTTTAGGGGCTGCTTTGACATTTCATAGAAAATCCATGCGAATAAAAGCAGCCACTGTTGTAAAACGTAGCCAGGAATTTGTCCACATAAACCTCCCAAAAACCCTGTCTTGCTGACAAGAACAAAGGAATCAAAGGTATGTACTTTGAAATCTGAAAATTTTTACTGTATTTTGGCGATTAAATTTTTGTAATTCTTCTTCTTTTCCATGGTATTTTTTGTGAAATAAAATTTTCGTAGGCCACACGTGTAAAGTCCCTGCCGATTTTGATATTAGGGTTTTTTGTATTTTTCCCAATTCTGCTGAGATCAAAGAACTTAAATTTATATGTTTATTTGAGCTTCACGAGTTATAGAATTGCCAAAGTAAAATATTTTCATATTGATTCTTTTTTGTTTCCTATGTTCTGAATTCTTATCTGAGGTACTTTGTGACAATTGAAGTTTTCAGAATTTTTGAATTCAAATCATTTTATGTAATTAAAGGTGCTTGTTTCGTACTAAAACAGCTTTGTTTATGTTAATCATTTGTCATGTATGCACTTATGGGCTTTTTACCTGTTTGCTTTGGTTAATGATAATTACTTAATTTACTGGAGAAGTGACATATCTGGAATTTGCGTTGCATTCTTAGCTAGTTTTTCATTACAATGATTTACCTTGTGTACCCTTTTTTTCATTTAAAAAAAAAGAATGATTATTCCATCGGTTACCAGCCACCTCCCACTAGCATAGGTACCGGATTATTCTGTCTCCAAGCCTTAGACAAATGTGGAAAAAAACCTAGTGTTTTCTGTGTGTTAATTTTTTAGTTATTTGATATGATAAACCCCACCCACAAAATGCACCCTACTTGGGAACTCCAACAGCAGCTTTAATGACTTTGATCGCTTAGTGTCTTGAACCCTCGACCTCGTGGTCCGACTTATAAGGGTGCTAAACACAAGGCAATTCTTTGTTACCTCGCACCCTCAACCGTAAGTTACTATACTCTTTTATTTATGTAGTCGCCAAAAAACTAGGTCTTATCGGAATAATTTGTTCTTTTGGCTCTGTTTTCATG